>OMKL01153506.1:0-11995 GCA_900302295.1 Parasudis fraserbrunneri | reverse complement strand
GGGGGGGGGTGCTTCAACATAAAACATGAGGTTGCAAGTTTGTAATTTAATTAATTACAAATTAATTTGCACAATTTTAGGTATCAGAGATGTCTAATAATGACAGATAGGCATTATGGTATTGTCCTCAGTCAGTCAGTCAGTCAGTCTGTCATATTGCTCCTGCTCCGAATCCTTTGGGCCCTCACGGATTTCTCCAGGGGCCCTTGTCTGCATACCTCTGGCTATCCTTTTAACGTCATGGATGTCTCCTGGGGACTCTCTGATTTTCAT
The DNA here is from genome assembly GCA_900302295.1 of Parasudis fraserbrunneri. Classification (NCBI taxonomy): domain Eukaryota; kingdom Metazoa; phylum Chordata; class Actinopteri; order Aulopiformes; family Chlorophthalmidae; genus Parasudis; species Parasudis fraserbrunneri. The sequence goes on along the minus strand of OMKL01153506.1, from coordinate 11,722 downwards.
TTTGTTTGTTTTACACTGAATAAAACAGGGGTTATAACAGTCACAACAAGATGAACTAAAGACATGAATGACTTGCTGTAAATCGGCATAGGTCAGAGAGAAAGTTAAGCCAGTAGATTAGGATTAGCTGATGTGAAGATTAGTTCCTGTCAAAGCCAGCGGCGAGGCCCCAGAGTGGACATGGAGGTGGAGGGTTATGGTCCATGCTCTGTGTGGGCTTGAATTGGTGTGGGCTTGAATTGGATGCCACTCTGGATGAATACTAAACACCCCTCCCACCCACACACAGGCCACCTGCTGCACTGTCACGATGACGTGTGTGTGTGTGTGTGTGTGTGTGTGTGTGTGTGTGTGTGTGTGTGTGTGTGTGTGTGTGTGTGTGTGTGTGTGTGTGCGTGTGTGCGCGCGCGCGCGCGCGTGTGTACCTGAATTAACAGTAAAATTGGGAACGCATTGTAAGGCTACATTGGGGTTGATTGGGCACAGCTTTTCCAATAGGGGACAAAATACACTTTCCCCAATGGGACAAAGTTGATTTTCAGGTTAGGGTCAGGAACTAGGTAATAATTTATGTAAGATGTGTGTGTTTGTGTTACCTGGTTATGATAATACTAATTCATTATTTTAATATGTTGGATATGTGGAGGCAGTCCCACTTGAGGACAATGTTATTCAGTGGGTATATCTTGTGTATTTGTTGAACTAAACATCCCGATAGTTTTAGAAGAGATGCTACGAAACCCATGACAATCAACTAGCCTCTCATAGCCTGACAGTTACAACTTGATATGGATTGAAGAGGCTCATCTCCCAACATTCACATCCTCCCTATCTACCTTATGAATAATGAGTGTCCATAACATCACATAGGAACATCCAAAACATAATTGACCTAATTTAAACCTTTAACAAACACAAGTAACCGATGGCGGCTGCTTTTAGACCACACTACACAAACAGCCATGTTTTCATTCATTGTGGGGACATTCCATTTGCTTGCATTCATTCTGAAACCCCGACTACATGCCTTTCGGGGTCTGGCCAATGTCCCCACGAGGATAGGAGAACAAGGACACACACACAGCGTCCAGCGCCCCAGACATCACTCTGTATGGCTACTTGAATCATAATGGCCTCATGTTTGCCAGGCAGCTCCTTGGGCTTGAATATATCCCATCAGGCCGAGACCAGGTGATTTATGCTGCTCTTCCTCTGGCTCCCTGCACCATCTGGATACCCTGTTGCCTAGTGATATCTCCATAATGGCCCCAACCTCTCTCGTAAATGGGCTCATCTGACTCACCGTGGGCCAAGAGGATAGACACACAAGAGTTTAGAGAGAGCACGACAAGATGACAAGAGCAAGAGAGTCTAATCGAAACAGCAACAGTTTAACTGTGCTATAATGTAGTAGTGAAGACGCCTGCTATGAGAGAGCTCTCAGAAAGGGAGTTAGAACCTTCATTTATTGCTCAGTCTTAAATGAAAGTGCTGTCGAGGCTTAAAAAGTAGTGGTCAAGAAATGCCAGTGCCATTAGTAAAGCGAGCTTCCCATTTTTGAGACCACTCTAACCCCATATAGCTTTTTGAATTTGTGCTGAAATGGGCATTGACATGAGCACTTATTTTTGTAAGTGGCCACAATATGATTCCATGCTGTCTGAGCACAGACTGGCAGCAAAATGTTAATGAACATGTTGAGCTCAACTATACTCATTTCTTTATTATTCTTAAAGGACCATACTAGTCTTAGTGTGGGTTCCAAGGCATTCTTGCCTTGATAAAAAATTGAAGTCATACTTTTTTCCCATAATCTTTTACTATTAGGCAACTGAAAATTTAAAAATTTGAAAAATAATTATTTTTTGCCAATTCACCACTGCCATAGGCATCCAGTGTAATCTGAAAAGGTGTCTTAAAGGACCATACCAGTGTTTTTGACACGTGGGTTCCAAGTCATCAAGGTGCCCTTATTTTTTCAAAATCGTTTACGGTTACTGAAAAATTCATTTTCTGCTGGTGGTGAATTGGCAGAAAATAACTACCACCTTTTTCAGTAACAGTAAAAGATTATGAAAAACAAAGGGGCGGCTTGAATGACTTGGAACCCAAATATCAAAAGATGGTACTTTAAACATCACATAAACCCATGAAGGTCACCACATTTGACTAAAATCTCATACTAACATCTGAGGTGCATTTATTTTCCTGAAATGTTGCTCAGTTGTGCCTTAATATGGTGTCTAAAAAGAAACAAGGAATATTCATCCTCAAATACTGTATTATCAAAATGGCAAAACCTTTAAGAAAACAAGTGACACATAAGAGCATGGCATTTTAGTCAAATTTGACTGAATGTTTGAGACACATTTTCAGATACACTGGAAGCCTATGACAGTGGTGAATCGGCAGAAAATAACTACCACATTTAGTAACGGTGAAAGATTGAATAGAAAATATGACTTCATTTTTGTATCAAGGCAAGTAACTTGGAACTTGGAACCCGCATGTCAAAAAGACTGGTATGGTCCTTTAAGAACATTTCTCTTGACTTGGACATCATCAGTGGGGATTTGCAAGTGAAAGGTGGGAACGAGAGAGAAAGGTCATGGTCGTGGACTGCATTCAAACCCACGAAGCCATCAGTACATGGCAGGCTATGCACCTATAGCCTGGTGAGTCAGAGTGACTCACAACTGCATTTCAAAGTAATTATAGTGTTACCAGCCGCTCATTGTAGTGTCAGACTCATGCTTTTATGCATGGCTTTCCATGTTTTGGGGGAATTTCTGTTGCTTAATTTTTGTGAAGCCAGTGAAACACCCTATATTGGAGGTCAAACCTTGATGCCACCCTCTCCCTTGACCCTCACATTCGCCAAATTGTCAAATCCTCCTTCTACCACGTCAGCAATATTAAGAATAGTTTTGACTACTGCAACTCACTCCTCTACAGCATCAGCGCCAGACTCTTAATCCACACCAAATCCTGGCACCACGTCACCCCAGTCCTAAAGGGCCTCCACTGGCTCCCTGTCTCCCACTGGATCAATTACAAAATCCTGGTCCTCACCTTCAAAGTCCTTCACCAACTAGCCCCCCCCCCCTTATTTTACTGGCCTCCTCTCCCCCTACCAACTCTCGGTCCCTCAGGTCCTCAGCCTGCCTTCTCTCCACCCCCATGTCCAACCACCGCAGTTTCAGGGACAGAGCCTTCTCCAGGGCAGCCCACAGGCTCTGGAAGTCATTACCCCAAGACATGAGGGCTCAGGGACTCAGGTGGGCGATGTGGCGGAGCTCTCAAGACACAGAACACGTTGATAAATTTTATGTCCGATTATCACATGTCCACCTCACAACATAACGATTGGATTAAGGTTAAAAATTAGCGAAATGCCCTTTTAAGAGAGACCATTAGCAGGTATTGTGGTTGCTAAACAACGTGGCTGAACATGTGTTCGGGGACAGAATGTCACATGGAAGCAGCCAGTGTGTGATCTCAGTCAAAGCACAGGGCTGAAGCTCAGCTTTTCAATCACTCAGCTGCTTTAAAGGAGGAGGATAACCTCGGGCCTGAGGGCCACCTCATGTGAAATGTGAAGTTTCATGAGAGAACACAAAGAGGTGAATGTCTGCTGTTAACCAAAGCTTTGTGTGCTGTTGTAGACACTTGCACATTTTCAATGAATGGACACAAAATGAATTTGATTGTTCCACGTGCAGATTGTTGAAATCCCAGAGGCTGATAGCATTGCTACTGATAACAGCACCTCAGACATTCTTTCTCGTTCTCATTCTCATCCTCTGTCATTCTTTCTCAGTAGCTGCTGTAGAAGTAAGCAATTTCCTTGACAACCAAGCAGCCAAAAGAATCTAATCTTTTGTAACAACTCCCCCCCCCCACACACACACACATTATCACAGTGTGTTACCTGTATAATGCAATGTATCATTTTTGTACTGCCGTGTTCATTGCAATAACACCAAAGCATTATGTTATACAATCACATGTCATGATGAATACATAGCAAGGGTTTCAGAATAACATAATGTCCCTGCCAAAGAGATGAAAACTAGCATATGGGGTTTTCTTAAAGCCGCCAGACAACATATTGTCCTCTCCTCTGGCCCTGCCAAATCCTGCCATTTGCTACAGTTTCTTGTGTGAAGGCAACAGTGTGGCGGGCCATTACTTCAGGTGCTGCTGAGTGTAACCTATCTGGCAGACACTCTGCCCATCACACAAATACATTTGTTATCCAATTGTCCAATTTATTGAGCTGTCAGTGGCGAGTGGGCCCGCAAGGCCACAAATAGGGCCTGTCAGATGGGAGATGGAGAGGAGGCTTTCCGGTCCTCGATTTCTTCCGCATCATCGCAGGAAAGGAATTTCAATCAGACCTGATGGATTCGGGATGGAGGTACAGGTGGCTCACGAGGAATCAGGACTGTGTCTTATTGAGGTTGCCTTGTTCAGCATATGATCAGACAACCGTTGGCTGCTCCAATTTATCGGAACATCTGGGACATGCCATGTTGTTTGTTGTCATAGGATTATGAGTCATGCCTCGTTCCTAGGACATGGAAAACCTGTTGCAATAAGTAGCCTCAGGAACCACCCGTTCTTCCGAATGAGATCGGAGTTTCTCATAGGTGCAGAAGATTACATGATGCCCTAAAGACACAATTATACAAATCGCTGTTAGTCATGACATGTCCTGTGTATAATTGTACTTTCCCCTCTTGCACAATCATCACCCACCCATTGTGATGATGATGCCTACGGAACGAAGGGAACAAAGTCACGAGCAAGCGGGAGGTGCTTTTGGGGCGTCTAATTCTTGGCTGTCCAAAACGCCGCAGTCAGAGACCCAGTATTAGAGCCTCTGAAATCCGAAGGCTGATGGCATAGGCTGGTGATTACCATCTGACCGGAGCCTGGGGATAATTGATGAGAGCAGAAGGATTGGGGGGTCTGGTGGGGGAAGTGGGGGGTCTGCCTCATAGCCAATAACATATCAGAGGCCCCTGTGATTGACAGCTCCCAGCATGCCATCAGGCTCTACAGCTGAAAGCCTGTAACTTGCTGTAATCATCCTCTCTCATCCAGCTCTGCCTCTCCGCCTGGCTTTGGCACTGTTGCTGGAATGTAGCCCATAACAACATTCCTCTTTGAGAAGCTTTTATCCCGAGAAAGTAAACACTGAATAGAGAGAAAAAGCCATGTGTAAATGTGTTTTTCCCCCAAGGTTGGAAAGTTCATGTTGAAGAGATTCTGAAAGGTGAAAGTGACATTTGCTTTCTATGTACGGGACAACTGCTCTGACTCTGTGTGAACCCCAGTGATGGTGCACACACAAGCTGTGGCTGCACGGTGACAGGGAGCCAGCTGCTGCCTCCCCTCCCTACGATGGCAGGTGTTTGAAACCTCCGCTGAACCCAAGCTGCCGTGTCCTTGCAGCAAATCAAAGGGTATTAAAGGAATCAGAGACCAACTGGGAAGCGAGCGACACATGATGGGCCCCTAGCTGAGTACGGATGTATCAATCTTGTATGTGTGCGGCCTAGCACGAGTCACGTTATCACTCACAGCTCCAATCGCAAAATGTGCCGGTGTGCTCAGGTGTTACGCAACAGAGGAAAACCAAAGGCAACATGATGTGTGTGAATTTGGTTAAGTGGCTATGATAAAGGTTGATGTGTGATCAGATGTTATGAAGGGACATGTTGGCATTATGTAAGCAGTGGGTTATTCTAAGACGACTGAGAGGAAGTTCCAAGTAAAAGTGACATGTTCCCGGAAAGATTACATCATATCAGAGTATAGATTCATGGGCCGATTAATACAGGAGGGCCCTTCATCGTTTCCCGGCTTGGTTATATTTTGCTCATAGGAGATGTGCCCAGGGAATGGCATGGCAAATTAATGATGGGCTACATCCTGTTTTCCACAGCGCATGTTGAATCATACCAAGCAAAGACATTCTCAGGTGCACTCCAATTAGCAAGGAGAAGATGGAGGACTCTGTGTAGGACCGGGACCTGTTGACTCACTGGTTAAGAGGCATCTATAGTTACAACCAATGGCTCTTGTTGAATCTAGTCCCAGATGACCTCCTGTGTTCCTAACTTTGAATCTTTTAAATTAGCCCCAGGTGATTGTCGCTAAGTGGAGACACCAAGGGAGTTAAGCAAGGCTATTTTTTTTCCATTCTCAAGTTTTTCTTAAAGCACCTTGAGAGATCTGTTGATTTTGTATTTCTGGAAGCGCATCCTCCCCAGTGACTAATCAAGTCATTTAGGGCTAGTGATAACACCGCAACTTTACATGAGCCTTAATTTCTAATCAGACATTCTGAGTGGCTGCCGCCTGGGCCAGACCAAGCAATGAATGGGAGATAGGATATTTACCATGGCATCTCTGCTTTTTTGCATACATCTTCCCAATTAATCAGCCTCATGGGCCCTAGCTCATTCAGACTGCGTATTTCATCTACATTTCATTCATTTCTACTCCATTCTTCCCATTCAGTGAATGGGAGGTAGAGTTGTTTGATGACATGATGCATACCAATCACAATGACATTCAGTAGGTCTTATCTTTGATGATCCACTGTTACATGTCTTGTCTTTGATAATCCACTGTTACATGTCTTATCTTTGATAATCCACTGTTACATGTCTTGTCTTTGATAATCTACTGTTATAGGGTGAAATTGGCACACAATTGTCGGCATTAATTCAGCATTTGTACCAATCTCCCATACTTCCTTCCTTGCAGGTAGGAGGATGTATATTGGGAACAATTTGATGGTCAGACCTTGAAACAAGTCAGCCATAGCCTAGCTACCAGATAATTTTACAATGCCACTGGCCTCGTGCAGGAAATAAGGATGAGATTGAGAGGCACTAAACCCTTGACACCCACACCTTGAGAGCTACTAGACACGATCTATACATCTGATATAACCAATGGCGTAAGTATTGATGGTGTGGCCCAGAAGCAGTCGGGCCCATCTGGGCAGGAGAAATGATAATTTTCCCCTTTATGCATCGTAGGCGGGCCCCTCGCAAACAGACAGATTCCAATCAGTCTCCAAATCACCCAATCAACAACATCAATACTATCACAATTATGTATAGGCCTACCACCTTACTACGTGTTAACACTTGGTTTTAAGATTTCAGTAATTTAGCCTATTTGATGTATTTTTGTTGGTCATTGAAATGTTACAAAACTACATATTTGATTACAAATACATATTTTCTACCCACCACTCACTTAAATTTGTTGTATTGTTCTCAAAAGTTACAAGGAAGAAAGGCTTTCTGGGATGAGAATTGCCTCGCCCCCTTGGCATTTGTGATAACTTACATAGACATAAACATTTTTTCAACTTGTTGGCAAGGAGCAAGTGGTCTTGAGGTGATGATAAATCAGCAGCATAATGTTCAGCTAACCCAAACACAAAAGGAGGAAAGAGCAGAGTGAGTATTTAGCTAATCTCTAAACAAATATATCTATCTGAATATGAATGCAGAATCTGTAGGCACGGGACACGATTTTGATATCGGAAGCGTTAGGGTCCCCGTTTGTAGTCGGAGTAGCGTTGACCAATCACATTTGAGCGGGGATGGCACGTGAAATGTAGCCAGCGATTTCTACAGGAACATGCTTTGGTTGCATGCAGGTAAACAGTCCATGTGGCGAAAGAGGCAGAATGCATTGGTCGAAATGTCATCTGGATCTAAAACACCTACAAAAAGTATGAATGTTTGTGTATTGTGTGGAGAAACGTTTGACTCATGTAATAAAATCGTCGTCAGTAAAAAAAACTAAAAATGACGGTAGCCGATGGGTTCTGAGATTGGTGTACAGCTGCCAAATTGACAAAATTCGATTTGTAGTTTTTTTACTCAAACCGCTGTTACTTCATCGAATGCAATGTGATGCAGTCGGGGGCAAAGGTTAACATGAGCTCACCATCGCCATCGTCTAGCTGTATCAGCTCGTAGGCCTACCCTGGCCTGTACTGGCTTGGACTTGATGAGTATTGTTAATGACAAGGCTCATATGAACTTCTAATGGGTGAGTACTAATGGGTGAGGTTTCTCTTTGATCTGGAGTGGGATCAGGGATTTAAATCTATGGCAATGTAGCCTAATTGTTACCTCTCATAGGCTATGTCGGAAAATGGGCATGTCTTGTAATTTGATAATATTTGGCCGCTGTGCCAATGATAATGAATGATAATTATATACGATACAATACGATAATACTTTATTGTCAGACGAGTCTGAAATTTTTCTTGCATCTCAGCAGCTCCATTTGCAAAAAACAAAAACAAAAACAAACATTAAGACAAGAAGCAAAAATACATACATTTAACAACATTACAATCACAGAAGACAATATTCAAGGCCCTTCAATGTGCATTTGAGAAGGGATTTAGCTCCATATTTAATTTTAGGATTGACTTGTGCACAAAAGAGCTCCTCAGTCTAACCCTATTAAATCGTGGAACCTTGTATCTCTGGTTTGATGATAACAATTTGTATTCACTGTTCAGGATATGGTTGGGGTCAGAAACAATGTTGTTGGCAAACCTTAATATGTTATTATGGTAGGCTTATTCCTAGAGTTTCTCAAGGGGCTGGCCTACATCTTTGAGCGGATTCATATTTGGTGGAGTACACCAAGTATTTATACGAAAATACCTGCTTGATTTTTTTTCGTTATGGATAACAATAGGAACTGTATGAAAGTCAGGTGGTGAGCCAAATACAATCTCCTCTGTTTTCTTTGTCTTAATCTCAAGAGCATTATTATCACTCCACTCAACCACTTTATTCACGCCATCTTGATGCCGCCCATGGTTGCCCGAGTTACTTATAGTTGAGATGAAATGAAAAATGCCCTTTTAACCCTTTTAGATCACTTCCCCGATCATATTGTGCACCTATTTAACAATATATGACAACAACAAAAAATTTCTTCGTATTCTTACATCAAAATCCAACCATGTCTTCTTCCGGTGAAACAAAATATTATGTGTGCTTACGTCGGACTGAACCAACCAATTTCAACCAATAATATCATGACATCTACCCATCAATCAATCTGCAACTTTAGCACACACAGAGCTAAGATTTATTTGTCAGCTGGCTAGCAACAGCCCATTTTTCAACGATCAAATCAAATTCCTCCTGACGTTATGTCCGGCCTGCCTATCATGTTTCATTCGGATATATATGTCACGATAAGAAAGCTAGATCAAAAAGCCATTTCATTGTGTCTTTAACAGAGATATTAGAGCTGTATCATCAGAATACTTTAGAATGTATTGACTTGGTGTATCTGTATGGCAATTGTTGGTATAGAAAGTGAAAAGCAGGGCTGAACTCACAACAACTCTGGGGGGGCCCAACATTGGTCATGATGGCAGATGGTAAATGGACTGCATTTATAAATGGCAAATGGACAGCATTTATACAGCGCTTTTATCCAAAGTGCTTTACAACTTATGCCTCACATTCACTCACACATTCACAGCGGAGGAAACCACGCAAGGTGCCAACCTGCTTGTCGGGAGCAGTTTAGGGGTTGAGAGTCTTGCTCAAGGACACTTCGACACGCTGCCGGGAGGAGCCGGGGATTAAACCAGGAACCCTCAGATTACCAGACGACGGCTCTACCTCCTGAGCCACTGTCGCCCCTGATGAAAGGGTTTTGTTCACCTTTACAATCTGGACTCTTTTAGTGAGAAAAGAAGCATACCAATGAATTGGATAGGGATTCAGTTCCCTGCTGAACCATTTTTGATACCAGAATGTATGTAGAGGGCTCTTGCATAGGTGTTGGGTTTGTCTAAATGTTTAGAAATGATGTGAACCAGAGTGGCAACAGCCTCTTCTGTACCACAACCCTGCATATAAGCAAACTGGTATGGATCGAGTTTGTCTTTTGTTGTATTGACAAGATATTGGAGCAGTATGCTTTCTGATTTCATAATCACTGAGGTAAGGGCTATTGGTCTAAAATCTTTATGTACTTTTGGACATGGAATTGTGGGTAATTGTTTTATATTCAAAGTTTTCCATGACAGAGGGACAGTGTGTGTGTCTATGGAAGCCTGAAAGATTGGTTGCCACACTGGACCCAGCTCAGTTGCGAAGTTCTTCAAAAGAAAGGCGCTGCATTCATCCGCAAGTGACTGCGTGATCAGATGCCATCTTCTTTCATACTGGCCTACTTTAATGAGATGTGCTTTCCTTGGTGGCTATTTGTTCTATTTTTAAGCTACATTTGTGTTTGTCTTGATTTGATTGCTGTGTTTCTAATTATTTGTTAGTGTAGGCTGGCTAAAGCTATTTTGGTAGTTTGATAGTAGGAGAAACTAGAATGTAAAGTTTGTGAACAAACTTTAAGTTGGCTTGACAAAGCAAAGCTGTAATCGACAGAAAGATGTTAACATTTCCAACAAGCCATCCCCGAACTCTCTAATAGTTCTGAGGGATAAAAGATAGACCAATCAGGAAAAGGGGTGGGACTTAGTTTATTGACATATGACCCTTTCTTGAGTCCAACAAGCCATCCCCCAACTCTCTACGACAAACAGTGTTAAAGTTGTGAAGGATTAAAAATCAGCCAATCACGGGTTAAATGTGGGATGAATTGATGAAGATGAGAGAAAGAAAGGATAGAAGTGAGCTATCCATACAAAAAGCACAAGCACAACCCTAGGCATACCCTGAAGATGCCCAGCAATTTTGAAGCTGGTAGCTTCAAAGCTGTAGGAGAAGCATTGTCACAAATGATTAACAACATCATTAAGTTTGCTTTGTCAAGCCAACTTAATGAGGCTGTGTTTGTTTGAGTCCAGGGCAGGCTGTTGATTATTATTGATATTAGCGTTGATACATTTGGTGCTTCGCTACTGTCCATGGTGCTGATCAAAGGATGGTCACTGTTTGCAGGATGAGAGTTGCATGATAGGCCTCTCCATGGCGACATAATAGCAGACAATTGCAGTTGTCGAGAGTGGTTGTGTGTGTAAGTGTGTGTGCGCACATGAGCACGCGCTCGTGTTTGGGGGGGGAGGGCCGGCAAGAAAAATATTTGCACTGGGGCCAATCACAATTATCTTACGCTGGTAGCGCCAACACAATAACTCAAGCACAGCCTGCGGACTGCCTGCAAGGATTCAGTTCCATCTATTCATCTATTTCTGGATGAAAAGTGCTCCGAAATAGCCACAAAGGGCTCTGAGCATTTCATCGGAATACCAGATAAAAAGACATAAACACTCTTCTCTTGAAACGTGAACTATTCTTTCTATTTACACTCTAGACACTGTGTCACCTAAGGGCCTCAATGGACATTCACGCCTTTATGTGACTCCCTAAAATGTATTACTTGCCAGTCATATCTCCTGTGTATTACTTGTCATCTGTATTCTCCTTGTTGTTCTGTGGTCTCTGTACCGTTGGTCTCTGGCTGAAAGAATTGCACCTATTTATAGGACAAAGAGAGGTGCCTCTCTTTTTTTCCCCCCGTGCTTGATGACTGCCCACAAGCTTGACGGTGGTTAGGGACACCCTACTGAGTGTCTGCCTCCTATTATATACTCTTTGTATATGTATTCATTGTTTTTTCTTGGGATACTTTATTGACTGTCACTTTACACTATTGAATTTTGTATGTTATGAATGTAGAGCTATGG
>OMKL01153505.1:7915-24234 GCA_900302295.1 Parasudis fraserbrunneri | reverse complement strand
ATGTGCTTCTTCCCCGTAGGTCTACGTTGTTGTTTTGTTTCATCAGCTGATGAAACAAAACAACAACGTAGACCTACGGGGAAGAAGCACATAGTCATCAGCTGATGAAACAAAACAACAACGTAGACCTACGGGGCAGAAGCACATAGTCATCAGCTGATGAAACAAAACAACAATGTAGACCTACTGGGCAGAAGCACATAGTCATCAACTGATGAAACAAAACAACAACGTAGGCCTACAGGGCAGAAGCCATGGCAGCTCTCCTAGTGGACAAATAACTGCCAGCATGCACAGTAATGTTCACAATATCAATCTGTGTAAGCTTGAATGACATTCAGCTTTCTGTCTTATCAATCTCCTTTGATGTGTTTGTGTGGGCCTTGTGGTCGTGGTGACGTACACGCCGCTGATATTTAGCGGGGCGATCCTGTATACCTGGGCATATCCACCGGCTATGATGGCGGTCAAATGGTGTGCAGATTCCGTCTACCCTGCCCATCTCAGGCGTACGCCTGCATGCTAACGGCGCGCACCTACTGAGCGCACAATGTACTCACAGTGGACGGAAAAGCCTATGGAGGTAATATGGAAATGATCTGAATATAATTACCTGCAATAACAGGAGATACAGACGTCTGAGTAGTCAGTCCTTTGCTGTTGACCGTTTTAGTGATGATGAACTTAATCGGTGCTGCCGTGGAAACTTGTGTTTTCTTAGCAATCTGTAAAGGAATAAGAGAACAATAAACATGCATAAAGATAAGGATCATGACCACCAACGTTCACAGGCCTTTAGGCCAATAGTGTGGGCCGCGTGGTGATGTAAGCATGGCTCCGGTGCATAATCCAATTCAAAGATGATATTATGAAAACATTGCTTGAGGGGCATTTGATTTTTTTTTTCTCTGTCTAACCCACAAGATTATTTTGAGATTATTGAGCAATCAAGTTTCTTCTAATATTCATATAATATAAGACTACACTGACTATAGTAAAGACATAGTGGGCCTAACATGACATTTAGCATGAATTTGGTTGCATAATTACATACATTTTAATGCAATTACATATAAATCAGTTTCCCTTCAAATGCTATACACATTTACAAATTTCATCCTGGACTTTTTAAAAGTGACTACTGAGTAAGCGTATGTAGGAGGCGAGTGCTTATACGTAGCAGGTGAAAATGTCAACTCCAAGAATGAAAAAAAATCATGATTTTGAGTCATGATTTTTGAAGGACAATGAGTGAAAAGACAACTATAAATACCTAACCAACTTCCCTATTTTCTTATTTTTTTTCAGGTGAGTGGGCGGTGCTCTCCCTGGAGTATATTTTTCCTTACTGAGAGAGCAGGAGGAGAGGGAGACAGAGTAGGGGAGACACAGGAGAGAAAGGTTCTGGCGGAATTCCATCTTAGAATGAATCAGGGAATTCTGGTTCTACTTCGTTTAACACCACCAAGGTGCTCAGATAGGTAGGTAAAAATACAGAAAACCCCCCCAGGTATGTGGCACACTTCGGTGAGGAATAGAAAGATGAGTATTTATTGATAAAAGTACAGAAAAAACAAATGCTGAAACTTGTTGGTTTTCAATGTACTTTTACCAATAAATACTCATCTTTCTATTCTTTACCTAAGTGTGCCAGATATCCATTTTTTAGGGATTCGAGCCTAGGACAGTAAGGTACATGAGGCTCCAGAGGTGGGGGTCTTGACCACTACTATTTTTTTTATCTAAAACTAGTCAAATAATTCACTCTCACCTGCACAGTCTTCAGCTGCTGGGCCTGCAGTGTGGGCATCTGACTGGCAGTGCTCACAGACTGCATCCCCATCACCGGCTTCAGCTCAGACCTTCCCCCAATGGTCACTACCTTAAACTGTTGAGGCTGAGACTTGGCATCCCCTGAAGCCTGCCCCAGGCCAGGCTTGCTGCCTGTGTGGGGCAACTGCAGCACTATGGGTTGTCCCGACTTTCCTATGGCTGTAACCAAGAGTTTTTGCCCTTCCTGCTTGATAAGCTGGCCCGAGGTCCCTGGAGACTTTGCTGCGTCTGTGGCTTGAGATGAGGCAACCTTGTTGAGGATGATCTGGTGGTTTGCAGATATAGTAAAGGGAGCAGAAAGCTTCTGTAAGCCACTTGTAGGGAGACTAACTGTAGTTTTGGTGGTGGCTGTGGAGGTGGCCAGGGCTGGTCTAAGAGTGAAAGGGGATGAAGATGCACTAGAGGGTGTGAGGAGAAGCTGGCTCCCAGACCTGATGCTACACAGTGCAGAGTCTGTGGTTGTGGAGGTGGTCAAAGCCTGAGTGCGTTGAGTCGGAGGGGCATCTGAGCTCAGGCTCACATTTTCTGAAACAATGGGTGTATCTGTCTCCATGGGGACCGGTGTGTCCTCACTGGGCTCTGATTGGACTGTGGTGCTGACGGGTTGGGAGGGAGGGTCCTCCTCCATCACTATGGCCTCTGTGTCCATGATTTCATCAGGAAGGAGACTGTTGAGCTCTGGTGACACCACATCCATGCTTGCAAAGTTTCAGTTTTCAGTTACTGCTGGAAAGAGAAGGCAATCAAACATTTATTACTGTCACTGTGCCCTGTCACACTACCTGTACCAGAGGTAAAAATTCATGTTACATTTCTCTCCAACTTCTTTTAAATCTAATTTCTTCATGTGTAACAATTCAAGATATTGCTGGGAGGTATGCAGTTAGCATAAATACAGTGATGCATCACACATACCATGATTATAGTTATAATTCATGGTCTACCAGGATATCATGAGCTAAATGTTGTATGTAATATGGCCTAGGCATGAGGTAAAGTTACTGCATTCATGTTTTTTTTTTGTTTGTTGTTTTTTTTAACAACAAAAATACACATTGTTGGCCTTATCTGAAAACAAAAACTAAACTTTCTAAAATCAACTCTAATAGCAAATGAACAGAATAATTTCTTTGAAAATGCAATAAACAGGCACATTGGCCAGAAATGGACGGATAATATGCGACCAAGAGACTAACCGAGAGTTAAAGCTAGCTAGCAGGCTAGCTAGATTTTCAGCCACAACAACAACAAACCAGCTCTGAACGGCTAACGTGCGTTAGCTAACTAGCAAGCATGGCTAGCTGATAAAAGAAATCTATCGTTCCACAGACGTTGGAACTAAAGTAACTAGAATAGCATGCGATATCACCACTCAAGGGTTGACAAATGTGTCACGTTTGCATGTCCACTTAGCTAGAAAGAGTCTGACAGCTGATGTTGGCTTAGCTAGGCCGCACTGAACATCTCTGCCAGAATAACAATCTTTGTCCAGTTCCACTTCACTCACTTCTGCCGACGCATAAGGCACATCAAAAGCTGAATTTCTTGGGAATCTGTTTTCATGTCCTCAGTTAAAATAGATCCGGATAAATGTTATTTTGAGTTGCTATGAAAACTGTGATAATCATCAGCTGGTCACCGCCAGCAGCACAGAGGGAGAGAAAGCGACAAGCTGTTAGCTGGCTGCGTTACTATTTCAGGCCGGGGTTGGATTTCGAAAGATCCGCCATTTTCACCTCGTCATCAGCTCAACTAGCTCGCTAGCTAGCTCTGAAGGATAATGGGAATCCATTTAACGTTAGCTACACACTTTCTATACATTATTTTAAAAAATTATAATAATTTATGACTATGAGCCTCATATAACTAGCTATGTTATATCCTTGTTGTGGACACTTGACAGCGAGCACAGTTTGTCACATTTCTTCCTGTCACTTGACAGAGGATGCACCCTAAACAGAAACATTTAGTCTGCATTTGCACTTATTGTATTACTAGTATTTGAGATACAGCGTTGAGTAAGTTGCATTTCTTGCCCATTTTTAAATATGATACAATAATACAAGTCAGCTCGGCTTGCTTGTAGCAAGACCAGAGGCAAAAGGATGGGCAGCTTTAAAGGTGTCTTCTTATCCCAGGAATGTCAACTGCAGGATCACGTTGTTTGCAGGCCTGACAAATACTGGGACAGCTGCAAACACACTAATGCTAATGCTGGTGAGCACCGGTGACACAAACCATTGAGTTGTGTTGGAATATTATTCCACAGAAGGTGGTATAACGTTATGAATTAGCGAGCTACATGGTCATTCTGGATAGATAAAAAACAAAAACAACGTACAAACTACTTTCTTCACCAACCTCTGAGCTTGGCACGAGTTTTTTTTCTTTTGATATACCTACAATTCGCATTTGAGATGTATTTTAGATGTCAAATACAATGATGCATTATGGCACTGAACATTAAAACTTTTTTCCACTAAATGTAATGCTTTTACATGTTTGTGCTCCAGGTAGAAGTTTGAGCCCAGCCTCTTGAGCTCTTTCGGTCTTCCTCGACAATCTATGTAGCTAATGTTACTGTAACCTCTTTGCTTTTATCATCATCAGCTGCAACAAGCCAGCCCAGCAGCAGGCTGCAGCACTCGAGCATACGAGCGAACTTGCTGTGCTCGCTAACACATTAGCTAGCTAGCCTACATTTACCACACACTAGACATATTCTTACGTGTCTTGCTTTCCCTTGATTGTGGTGTTTTTGAGTCCTCAAACTTCTCAACACATAGCCATGCTTAACCGATTTCTTATGAAGGAGAATCATTCCACATAAAACAGCTAAACGAAAAGACGATTGTTCAAAATACCGCGCCTAGCGCCATTTCACCCTGACATCCCATAATACTGTCACGCCCTCCTTGGTAACTATACTGAACGTCACCTTGCGTCATTCTCACGTCTCTGTTGTGGGTGCCAGGTTGGGAGATTTAAATTTTTGGCGCCATCTAGTGGGCATAAAAATGTGAGCTCTTGATAACAAGGGTAGACCGAGTTCTATAACTCACTGTGTGGCAAAACAAACTGAATTTAATGCATTTTGATTATGTAAACGTTTTGTTCACCTTTGTAATATTTGTAAACATTGGTTAATTGATCGGTATTTTGAATTATGATGAGTTATTCAACACAGAAATGGCTTATTCTCCATCTACAAACTCATAAATAACATGTGGTTGTGTTTTTTTTTTTTTTGTTTTTTACAGATCAACCTAATAAAATAAATAAATAAAAGCTCAAAGGCTCATCCATCCCGAGAAAACCGACATTTAAATGTTTCTCTTTTGAGATAATCCTATGGCAACCAGTTGCACTGTAAATGTAATAGGTTAGCTACTGCAAACATGCAGGATATGTGCAGGGTAAATGGGACTTTTAAATGGGATTTTTTATGAGACAATACTGGATGCCATATTTCTTGACAGTTGATTAGAAGATGATGATTATTCCCACATAGTCTATCAGGTTTTAGCCACTCTGAAGAGTTATGTGTGAACTTTAACAATTGGGTCTACTTAGAAATGCAGCAAAGGTTTTCACGAAACTGCTGAAAATATATTGACCATCCTGAAGTTATGATGGTGAAAGGGCAAAACAAGGCAAAATAATCGGGCTCGGAGGACCTACCAGGCTTCGCGCTCGCTAAACACGGAGGGGATTGATTGTGGGATAGCCCTCTTGACAGGCAAAAGCGCGTTGTTGTTGACACTTCATTGGGGAAAATGGCGACTGGAGTGAGACAGGAGCTTGCCCAGCTAATGAATTCAAGTGGATCCCACAAAGATCTCGCCGGAAAGTACGTATTTGTGAAAAATATATTGCTCATTTGTAATAATAGGTCTCGTATTTGTACGTGATTTAGGATGCGAACGCGTCGAACGCCACCGCTAGTTAAAGAAAACTGGCTGCCGCTAGCTAGCTAAACATTAGCTAGTCTAGGCTAACTGCATAGCTACCACCAGCTAACGCTAGCCAAGAGCTAAGCTATCCGGCTAGATGACTTGCTGGCCGTCATTGATAGTAAACAAATGGATGCATATCTCCTACCAAAACAAGTAACGCAACTAGTTGACTAACGTTCATTTGTCAGTATTGACGTGATTTTTATTTTTATTTTTATTTTCTATAACGTAATAGTGTAAACGTTAGCTAAATCAGCAACTGAAGCCACAGTAATGTCGATAAACCATACGTAAAAGTTATACATTTAAACAACACAAGCCCAAATACAAACTTGAAAAGGGTAACGTTAGCCCTAATCTATTGTTACTAGCCTCACCAGAGACAATGAAATTATGAAATTAATGGAGACATTTGAATTGAGATACAAGAACTTAAAGGGAAGCACCACTCAATTCAATAATTCACAAATGGTTTTCCCATAGTTGAGGGTAAATCAATATTTGCAAGCATGAACTACTCTTTCCCAAACTAATCAAGACTGTAATCTGTGAAGTCATCAAGATGTACAACATGAACATGTTGGATTGATAGTGGAGAGGGGACAGATTAAAAAAAATATATACCCAGACACTCCTAGAGTTACCTTATACATATTTTCTAGTCTGCTGTACATCTATATGATATCAGACAGGACTGAGACAAAATCGTCTACAGAAAGCAATAAAGTACATGTTCTTAGGGCACAAGCAAATATATATTTGAATACTGAAATTCAGTGGTATTTCCTCCAATTTGAGAGCTAAATACAAATGAATTTGATTTATTTTTAACTTTACGTTTGCATAGTTTGGAAACATTGGTGGATAGTTGAGAGATGACAAAGTTATGAAAAGCTTCTGTCTAGGAAACTTGCCATTTAATAAATTCTATAGCCATAATTGTGAGATATAACCTCACAAGCCAAAATAAATCATGCAAGATTTCTTTTGGCTTGCGAGGCTATGTGAAATATACAAGAACAGGGTGTTATAGTGTTGCTGAATCTAACACATCTAAAATCTTTTTCAGGTATCGACAAATTTTGGAGAAGGCCATTCAATTCACTGATGCAGATCAACTGGAATCTTTAAAGGCATTTGTTGAAGCAAGTATGATGTGCTTTCCACTCTTTTACAATGTCTTACATCTACAATCTTAATGTTGGACAGTGTTTTTTATTTTATTTTTTATTTTTTGATTCTAGATTTTATATTACTACTGTACACAGGTTATCTAAAAATGATCGCTGTCCTTTCTTGCAGTGGTCAATGAGAATGTCAGTCTCGTAATCTCCAGGCAGCTACTCACCGACTTCTGTACACACCTCCCCAACCTGCCTGACAGTACCGCCAAGGCAGTGTACCACTTCACCTTGGAGAAGATTCAGCCTAGGGTCATCTCTTTTGAGGAGCAAGTAAGTTCCTAACCTGAAGGGATGTTTGTGTTGAAGCCAGATACATTATATTTTCCTCTCACAACTACCTAGTCACATTATATTGTCATAGAAACAATCGCTTCAGTAACATTTTTGCTTACATGTACCAAATATCCTTGCTTTTCTCAGGTGGCCTCAATCAGACAGCACTTAGCAACTATATATGAAAAGGAGGAGGACTGGAGAAATGCTGCCCAGGTCTTAGTTGGTATCCCCCTGGAAACAGGACAAAAGTAAGCTACTACCTGATAGGCCTGAACAGTATATTGGTATCGCAATATGAAAGTATGCAATATCTATATCACAAAGGCGACAATATGGGCATTTTCTAAATTAATTTTAATGCACACAATCATTGAGTCGGGTAGTGTGACTGAGAAGCGTCTAGGTGACATGCCTCTTACAATTCCATAAATCTCAAGATATTCTCACGATCTATGATTGTTTCAGACACCTTTTAACCCTCTTGAGTCTAAAGGCGAAGGTACACGCACAACGAAACAGAACTTTCTGAGCAAAAATATGTGTTTCGAACAGAAGCAAACAAAACAACATAATGTTTTGAGTTGGTATGTCGTGGTGTGTGCAGAGGTCCAGCACAAACTCAAGTATCCATTTCACCAGCAGTCTGCAGTGGCTCGGACCTTGATCCAAATATCACATGGTTGGTTTCGTCAATCGTGTGTTCTCCATACTTGGTAGAGCAGAGGGGAAAAAAGCACTATTGTCAATTTCGTGCCAGGCATTTTAGGACATTTCGTAGTCTTTAAAGGAGCAGTGTGTATTCTTTAGCGGCATCCAGTGGTGAGATTGCAGATGGCAACCAACTGCTCTAATTCTCATTCGAATACTATGGCGTTGAGTCAGGTAATCATGAGTATATAATTCCAATAGTGTATTCTGTCTGTTGTTTTGACAATTTGTTTCATAACGTTGCCGTTTCTAGTTGCTTAGCTACTAACAAAATGGCGCTCTCCATGGAAAGGACCTGTTCCTATGTAGATATGAAGGGCTCATTCTAAGCTAGCAAAGGACAACGATTCGTAGTTTCAGGTACTTATACACTAATGGAAACATAATTATGAATATTATATTCCATTCCTGCCAGTATGTCCCCCTAAATAATACACACTGGTCCTTTTTAAAAGCTCTGTGATCAGTCATAAAGATGAGAATGTCCTCACACAAGTTCGTCAACTCTTGCTTCAAAAGCATTCATCTTGCTAGCTGTGTAGCAATATTCACGAGTACAGGAAATGAACACTACCGCAATCAGAGATAGAGTATAATTGGCCTATGAGCTGATTGTAGTCCATTAACAGGTTAAAACTGTCTTGTACCTCTGACATCTTTAATGCGTTTTGGAAATTTGCAAGTGTAGTGATACAATGTTTGCCCCTTTTTATCACCTCAGAGGAATTTGGTTTGATTGAATGTGTGGAGCGATTAGAGGACCACCTTAATAAAACTGCTATATGCTGAAAATGAATGAAATGTATTTCAGCACCAGGGCAACATATGGAATACCACATTACTGATGTTCTCTGTTGTCAGTTTGTTCACTCACCTTTCTTTGTCCCATTTTAGGCAGTACAATGTTGACTATAAGTTGGACACGTACCTGAAAATTGCGCGTCTGTACCTAGAGGATGATGATCCTGTGCAGGCAGAAGCCTACATCAATAGGGCCTCCTTGCTTCAGAATGAGTCTACTAATGAACAGTTACAGATCCACTATAAGGTACACAACCTTGTAATTATGTTTTTTTTTTTGTTATATTTGTCTGCTGTCCCAATGTTTCATTGTTATGGAACGGTTAAAATAATAACATACTTAAAGTGTCCATGAAATAACATTAAGAATGTGTCGCTTTCATGATTTGATGTGTTTCCAAATGAACCTGGCTTTTTGAGTGAGACTTAACAGCAGGAGGAACTTAATTTAAACGTTAACCAAATATAATAGCAAAAGGAAGAGTAACATTGATGGTTGTCTACTCTTCATTGTCGAGGACCAATTGGAAGAAAGTTTCATATGTTTGAAGGTGGAGAGAAGGGTCATTTTAATGGTCTCATGTCATTGGATGGAATTTTTCATTCATGCTCCCGAGTGCAGGATGGGTCACTGACACAGTTTTTGCTCTTTCCAGGAATTGATTAGAATGGAATTTGGATATGAATATTATACAAGGAAATCACATTTTTTGTCACATTTTTGGCATGCGTTCATATATTGCAGTGTTTTGAGTCCTGTAATGGCTCACGCTACTTTAACTTGCGCACACTGTGTTGTTCCTGTTCAGGTGTGCTATGCCAGAGTCTTAGACTACAGGAGGAAGTTTATCGAAGCTGCACAGAGGTACAACGAGCTGTCTTATAAGTCCATTGTCCACGAGAGTGAGCGCCTGGAGGCCCTGAAGCATGCTCTTCACTGCACCATACTAGCCTCAGCAGGTACGACACAGACTCATGTGCCCGGAGCATATGTTGGGCCTTTGCTGCCACATAATGCAATACGATACATTCCCGAGGCATTTCCCCTTGCTGATTGGTTGTCTAATAACCAACAAGTTTCATATCCTTTTTCCTATATATAATAACCAACAAGTTTCTTTTCATCACATTTCAACACGAATGTCGTCTCTATCCAGGCCAGCAGCGATCCCGCATGCTGGCTACTCTGTTTAAGGACGAGCGTTGTCAGCAGCTGGCTGCCTATGGCATCTTGGAGAAGATGTACCTGGACCGAATCATCAGGGGCAACCAGCTGCAGGAGTTTGCTGCCATGCTGATGCCTCACCAGAAGGCCACCACTGCAGACGGTAAGGCAGGGTCATAGCAAATATTTTGTGTTACATATTCGCCGGTAGCTACTTAACCAGAAGTTGCGCTGCATTGCACTGTGGGGTAGACCAGTAAGATTGTATGGTGTCAAACACTGGGGGAAGACACATGACTAAAAGCATTGTCCGTCCTTAGCTCTGGTTGATTGTTGTGTGTTGTGTATCTCAGGCTCCAGCATCCTGGACAGAGCAGTGATTGAGCACAACCTCCTGTCTGCTAGTAAACTGTACAACAACATCACTTTTGAAGAACTTGGGGCACTGTTGGAAATCCCCCCTGCAAAGGTAACAAATGCTGTCATCATAATGTTAAAGCCCCAATCTGTGATTTATTTGTTTTTGGTGGTGGGGCATTTGGATCACTTATTGGGCCTTTAATGCAATGTTATTAACTCTCGCAGCTTTTTCCCATGTAAAAATGTCACGTTTTGGAGGCTAAAAATCTGTCACAAACAAACAGCCATTGTACAATAAGTTAGACATTTTACAGACAATTGACATTGGCCTCTTTTATTTAAAGGGGGTAAATTGGGTGTTTATGTAGAAATGAGATTACACTCATTTGTCCTTTCATTGTTCATGTTCTGACTCCGCTGTATTAGCTTAGGCTTGTCTTGTGTTTTTGCTTCTTTTATTTTTTTATGTTCTCATCTACCTATGATATGCCGTATAGTGCTGCCGACAAACGATGCATTTTCCCCTCTGGGATAGTAATGTTCTTATCTTATGTTATCTTAGCAATTACTATACACTGACCTCTATCACATCTTGAGATTGGCCTTGAATGTTTTTTTTTTTTAAATACCTCATGTAACTGTGCTACTGTCGTGTGCATGATGACTCAGTTGAACTGTGTTTCTATTTCCCCCATTTCCAGGCTGAGAAGATTGCCTCTCAGATGATCACGGAGGGACGAATGAACGGCTTCATTGACCAGATAGATGGCATTGTGCACTTTGAGAGTGAGTGGCTGTGGCCAAAAGCCTTTGTCATGTAACGTTTTAATTACATCACCTTTCAATCACGTCAAATGCAATTGTTTGCCACGATGTAGTACATGATGGAGATAGGCAGTTTGCCACAATGACAGAATTTGGTGTGCCAATGCATCACAACAAATATCAAACCAGTCAGCCAGGCAGCGACGATATAATTGAAGGTCAAAATGTCAAATTTTGAAAAGCCATAACTTGTACGCTGTAAGTCAGATTGACATGAAACCCATGTCTACTATATTTGATTTTCCGTCATTTTAATTTCTTTGAAAATAGGTTGTCCACTCTATTCTCAGAAAACCTTCTGTGTGTCATCTACGGACCAGCGTCTCAACACGTTTAAATCAGAAAGTTGCCGACCCAAACTATGACTACCGCACCCAATCGAATTTTGGAAAAACTCATCGTAAACAGGAATTAATGTGTTACCGAATGTGACACGCATGTCAACTCCATGATAGGGAAGAGGTGTGCAAAGTCTTATGGAATTTGTGAATATAGCTATTCACAAAAGTAATTATTTGCCACACTGATGGATATTGGTGTGCCTACGGCCCACAACAAATATCACACCAATCCCCCAGATGGCGCTATAATCGAAGGTCAACATGTACAACTTTGACAAGACATAACTTGTACACCATAAGTCCGGTTGACATCTCCAGCTAGCCTCGGTCTACAACTCTGCCACTAGATAATGGCTGCAGTGTTCAGGTCGAAGCACATATCGAGACAGCGGTGAGAGTGGGGGGTTTCCTGTAGCCAGATTGGTTGCAGCTTATCATGAATTACGTGCTTGTTTTATATGTTGAATGAGTTATTACTGGAAAATGATAGGCGCATCTTTGACATCACAAAAATACTCCTAATCTGCTTTGCTACTACATAAGCGCTGGATTTAACAAGGTCTTTCTGCATGATTGCATTCATTTGTTGAGGGAATTATAGGCATATGAAATTTTACATTTTAAGTAGTGGTCAACCAATATGTGTTTTGCAATGGCTGATACTGATATTTAGAGAGCAGGGCGACCGATGGCTGATATAATGCCGATATAATGAAGTTTTTGCATCTTGATAAAATACAACAATTTAACAATAACAAATGGGACACTTGCTGAATTTAAGTTCACTAATGTTAGCTATATTAACTAGCTAGCGTAGCTGGTTGATCACAGTTATGTTTGTAGTTGCTAACATTACAATTGTACGAGGAATTGGATATGAAATATTGCAGTATTTTTTCCCTTTAAATTATCGGTGAACCTTTGAGCCCTATTTAGACCTTTCCCAGGTAAGCTAGCATGAGGTGATTGGTATCAGCGGATTCCTTGCGGTCTATAGTTTAATATGATACCATCATTAGCACTCTAGCAAATTGAGCCGCCTAGAGTCTGCAAAAGATTGTTATTGAGTTTTGATATCGGCTGATTCCGATATTTTAAAAACGTAACTAAAACTCTGTCTGATATATAGGTCAACCACCAATTTTAATCAATAATTAATAATTAATAATTAATTAACTACTCAATCAATGGACAAAATTCTATGACAGTAAGTTGACCAGGAATTTCTTTATTCGAAGACAGGCCTAGTTGTCTGTTAAAGTCAAATTTTGACATCTCACCATTACCAGAGATTGCCCCTGTCTTTAACTAATTTTGTGTTCGTTGGTGTATACAGTGTGTGTTTTAGCTGATCTCAGCTTACCTTACTAAATACCATTCACACTACCACTGATATTGAAAAGGGATGGAAAATACTCCATGAGACTTGAAAGTTTTTGAAAGTTGCTAGGCGTGGGTAATTACGCCTTGTGTATATCGCAGCACCGTTTTACTTTCACGCACACTCTACTACAAACCCCGTATGTGGAACTTCCACATTCAGTTGGGTGCATTTGTTATTAGCTCCCGTGTACTCCCGGTTGATGCATGGATTTGAATGGCTTGCAGTAGAGTATTACAGTAACGTTAGCCAACGTAAAGGTGTAGTGGTTTTCACAAGGGTGTATTACATATGCCTAGCGACTTTCAAGTTTCATGGAGTATATTTCCGCCCCTTTTCAACATAAATGGCAGTGTGAAAGGGAGGCTGAAATCTACCAAAACATACACTTTATACACCTATGCACACAAAATATGTTTAAAATACAATAGGGACAATTTGTGGTAATGGCGAGAGGTCAAAATTACACTGTTATGGTCCTTTAAGTCATACTTAGTGGGTTCCTCCATTCCTTTGTCTTCTTTCAGCCCGTGAGCCCCTTCCGACCTGGGACAAGCAGATCCAGTCTCTGTGTTTCCAGGTGAACAACCTCCTAGAAAAGATCAGCCAGGCCGCTCCCGAGTGGACAGCACAGGCCATGGAAGCCCAGATGACCCAGTAAACATCCCCCCAACCAAGGCCCCCTGCCCCTCTTTTTAATATGGTCCCCCACACATACTCAACAGTCCCATCACATCTATCCCTATTTAAGTCATTAGATACAGTAATGGAAGCACCCAAGACAAACTCTCAGAAATCACCATCTTTCTCTTCTTTTTTTCTTTCCTTTTCTTTTCGCTAGATTAACTGTTGTGTATTTTTACACTCTTTGCCCGTATGGAAAAGGATGAATGTTGACTCACTCATCTCAGACCTTTGACTTCCATAGATGTGATACAGCCATGCTATAATCTCACATCTGTTGGTGTGGCATTCTGTTATGCACTTCGTGGGAGAAGACTAGCATGTTACTCAAAGAAAAGACACTGTATCTTAATGCTCGGAGTGGAACATTTGCAGTATGATTAATTTCTGAATATTTTAACCCATCTACTCAAGATATCAATAGTTGCAATCTCATGTATGCTTTTATGAAATTTGAATCACAGTTGGCCCATTCAGCCAATTGTGATCCACAACCATCTTATCAGTTTGCTAATTTGATATGACACACTGCAACATAGAAATACATACATGGCCAAAATACTTGATTTATTGCTTCTTGTATACCTATCTTATTACATTCTGTTTTGAAATGTTTTGTCAGACCCAAATATCAACTTCTGCAAAGAGCTAAATAAAATTTGAAGTTGAAAGACAGGATAGTTGTCCTGATTGTCATTTCATTTCTTATTGTCGTCTTCATCATCATCATCATCATCATCATCATCATCATCATTCATGCATTAATTCATGGACAAGTGTGTATATTTCAACATTACATGTGTTTTCTGACATTTAATGTTGAAATAGACACACTTGTCCATTTCCTTGTAGTTTGTTTGATGTCATAAACCCCAGCTTTCTCAGCAAGGCCCGCTTTTGGCAACAGATCTTAGTCCTGGTCCGCCTGTAAGATGAATAAAATGCAGTTTCTTGTGTCATTAGTGGATAACACTAGCCTTGCAAGCCAGAAATAAAATCTTGCATTAGTTCAGTCTGTGCAGAATCTTACATTGTGAACAAATAATGCAAGATGTTTTCTGGCTTGGAAGGCTAGTTGAACACTAGATGATATCAGAACTCAAGTAGTCAGTGCTATGGGGTCATCATTTTCTGTTAGAATCATACTGTCTCTGCCTTGTCTCCACCAGCCAGGGTTTAGCCGTGCTGTGGCCTGTCTGGCTCCATTGTCTTTAGAATCTGGCTGAACCTGGCTGGACCACGCCTGAGAGCCACCTTTGACAACTTGGCCAGACCTGGCCAGAGCCTGCTGGGACTGTTGTATCATCATTGTTTAACTTAAATACCACAGTTAGTGGTGTGCATTTTGAAAGGTTGCCTAGCAACCGGAGAGTTTACAAGAAATGCAATGGAGACACAAACCCAACCATACATACCAGCCCCAGCCAGGGTGAACATAGCTAATAGAGACAAGGCATATAGACCCAAAGTTCTCAATTTAGACTGAACATTTCTTTTGTTTATTGTACCTGATTGTTTCACACAGCACACACTCACTGGGGTAGGTGACCCCCTTGGATCCACACACAGGCTCAACGATGAATGGGCATCCAGGCAGATGGTAATTGTAACATTCAGGCTAAGGAGAGGAACGTAAAATATAATATGAACTGCGTCATGAATTAAACACAGTTGACCCCTGTAAACCTGTAATAAAGTTAAACGTTTCTTTGAAAACAGGTTAACTGTGCCATCTGTCAATCATTGTTAACATTACCAACATGTCATGATAAGGTTGATGCATTACCGTTTTGTAATTCAACCCCCGCACATCTAATAAAAACAAGATGAGATACATAAATGTTGCTATTAGTATGTTTACAAGAACACGCATCCAAAAAATATTAAATCATAAAAATGAATTTACTTACTTGAAACGCTGGATAATGAGAAGGACAAAAAGAAAAGTGGATTTTATGGCCTTTTTCGACAAACTGCACAATCAAACTGTTAAACTGACAGCAACGTCTCGGTCAAGTGACTTTCTTCACTCCATACCAAAGTCCTCTCACTACTGATCTCAACTCAAGCATCCAAGCATCCTCTCTCTCTTTCTCTGTGTGTGAACATAACCTCTTAGTGAAACTATTTTTACAATTGTGTCATTTCAAAAGCCCAGTCCTTAATCCAAACAAAACATGGGTGTCGTGCAACAAAAAAGTTAAGAGAAATGCATGTTGAGAAATGTAACTAATCTTCAAATTGATTGTCCAATCTCGTCACTGAATTGGATTGACAATATCTGACAGCAAAACATTATTTTGATCATGGTAAGATAATTAATCTGATAATGGTTTAATTGTGTGTGTGCATTGTTTGTAAACACTGGAGAACAGTAGACCTCTATTTTGGGGGAAAGTAAAAAATGATATCTGTCCATCTGCAAATCCTGCTCTTCCAAGAGTCTTTTTATAGGTTAAGTCAAGTCAAATTTATTTGTATAGCCCAAAATCACAATACATGTCTCAATGGGCTTCACAGGCCCACACAGATACAACACCCCCTGGCTAAACTCCCAAGGAAGATAAGGAAAAACTCCCATAAGAAAGAAAACCTTAATAGGGAAAAAAGGGAAGAAACCTTAGATGAGCAATTCAATGGGAGATCCCCCCAACCAGAGCGTCAGACGTGCAATAGGTGTTGAAGTGGGCAACAAATTAGGTAGTAGTAATAGTACTGATAATCTAGAGTATAATAAAAGAGTAATAGTGATGATAAACAAAACAGGGAAATCATAGAAAGGTATAATAGGTAAGCAAAAACAGT
>OMKL01153502.1:22830-37293 GCA_900302295.1 Parasudis fraserbrunneri | reverse complement strand
GAATGGCCTTTAGTTTGCTAGCTGTTGCTTCATTAATCATGGTCGAAACCATATCAAGAGCAGCGGGAAGTATTAATTCCTCCGCAATAGTGTGCGGCTTTTTACATTGAGCAACTCTGTACGCAACTTTATATGAAGCAAGTTGAGCATTGGAGGGCACGGATGCAGCTTTTGTGAAGCGACTCTGTTGTTCACGACAGTTAATGAGTTTCTTTCTGAAAAAATCCACTGGCTTGTCTTTGTGCTCTGGATGTGTCGTCTCCAAGTGACGTTTTAACTTGGTCGGCTTCAAACTGTCACTCGCTAATATTTTTAGACACACAACACACTGTGGTCTCTCCTCATCACCCACCGTTGTACTGGTGAAACCAAAGGCAAGGTATGCCTCGTCATATTTGCGTGTCTTTACTTTGGTAGTTGACAGTGACACATTCTGTGAAGATTCATCCCCTGCTTTACATTTCTTGGCTGACAGTCCTGTCACAAACTTGTCCATTGTTATGCTAGCGGTGCTATAGTTGGTCTCACGTTCATCTACCTTCCAGGAGCGCCGGTTAGTTGAGTGGGTGTGGCAACTTATGCAGCAGGTCCCCCCTTAGATTCTTGTCCGGCCGGACCATTTACTGCTGTCATTCCTCTTCTCTCGTCACCCTATTTCCTGTCCCTCTCTCACTGCACATATGTAATAAAGGCTAAATCTTAAAAAAAAAAATCTATCTTTTAATCTTGTCGCGCCCCCCAGTTTGGGAACCACTGCAGTAGGACACCATGACTCAACGAGACCTTCTGATGGGAGGTGGTCATACGAAGATTTGAAAATGTGAAAAATAATGTTAGAAAATAGTTATTGCAGCTTTAATAATATGATGTATTCTCGTTTATTTCTTCTTTCTCCACTTCTCAATATGAATATTTTGCCCCCCTCTGATTCGAACTCTGGCTCCAACTCCAACAGGCCATCAGTCAGTACTTGCCCAGAGGGGACCTGCGTCTCAGACCGGCCATCTACGAGATGATCTTGCATGAGTTTCTCAAGAATGATTATGAGGTACGTTGTCCTCACTAGTCTCGTCAGCCCCGACTGTTACGATCCAGTGTTGATCCCTTTGGTTGTTAAAAGCCAGTCGATGGTGTCCTGTGCTGTCTGTGCTTCCCATGAAGGGTTTTGCCACATTGATTCGGGAATGGCCAGGAGAGCTCTACAATAACATGACCATCGTTCAGGCGGTGAGCGACCACCTAAAGAAGGACCCCACCAACAGCACCTTGCTCACCACACTGGCTGAACTGTGAGTCACCCGAGAGTTGACCCTGATCCCATATTCACGCAGCAACGGTGGACCTCTGCCACTAGATTAAGTTAAAAATGACTTTATTGTCAATTTACCCTCTGCAAATTAATTTTGTCTATCCGCATTCGTGGTCGACCGATATATCGGTTTGCCCATATATTGGGCCGATATTGGCCATTTTTTAAATATTGGTATCGGGCAAATGATGGTGTCATATGGAACTAGAGATCACGAGGAATCCATTGATACCAATCCTTTCATGCTAGCTTACGTTATCAACATCATCATTGGCAAGTAATAAATAGGGCTAGGGTTCCAAAAATAAGAACTATCCCTTTAAACGGGGATGGATGTAAAACCAAAACCACCAACTTATGAAAAACGCCACGTATGAAAAACGATAGGTGAAACATTGTTTTGTGACCGTAAGATTAAGATAAAGATATACTCCACTACTTTCCCTTTGAAATGACCACTTGCTTACCGGACAGAAGGAATTCAACTCTAGTCTTGATATTGATAGTGAGAAATAGCCTGATTGTTTGAATAACCTGTTTGCATGTCACCCGCAGGTACACATACGACCAGCGATATGACAGAGCCTTAGAAATCTACCTGAGGCTGAGGCACAAAGACGTCTACCAGCTCATCCACAAACACAACCTCTTCTCATCCATAGAGGACAAGATCGTCCTCCTCATGGACTTCGATAAGGAGGTAACGAAGACGAAACACAGAGGCCTAAGCTTTCATGGGGATCGTTCTGATTTTTTTGGGACATTAAGTGGTATGAAATACATGCCGGTAGCGTAATTGATGCATCACCGTTGGCTTACTTACCGAGTCCCACGGTCGGGAGTTCTGGCCGGGTTCCTTCCGAGCAGCACACGGGGTCTTGAAGCAAGAAAGTGTTGACCCATACCTCAACATGCCGACAAAGGTTTTAACCATCCACAACCGAAAACTGCGGTCCTCACACTTTTCCTATGCCTCAGACCAACATCATGTCTTGGATGGTTAAAACTTTTGTTCTTTCGCTCGGAACCCCGGACCAGAACTCCTGAACTACGCGGGACTCTGTAAGTAAGCCAATGGTCATGCATCGATTCCACTACTGGCGAGTATTTCATACCACTTAATGTCCCAAAAAAAAATCGGAACTATCCCTTTAAGTTGAATGTTGAGCGTAACCTTTGTTTTAACGTCATTGTCGTCCTCTTGTTTCGGAGGTCATGGTTCTAATCAAATGATCTTCACCTTCAGATGTCATTCATCATTTTGGTGTGTACCTCTTATCTGACCGGTGTGCTTCTCTTTATTTCCGGGTGTCAGAAAGCTGTCGATATGCTCCTGGATAACGAAGACAAAATATCGGTAAGTGTACCCGGCTACCCTTGATCCGTCGAACCTCTCGGAAAACGAGGCCGCGTCCACTGACCCCTTTTTCTTCCTCCTTTCCGTGCCGCAGACGGACAGAGTGGTGGAGGAACTCGCGGACAGGCCTGAGCTCCTACATGTGGTGAGCTGACATCAGTCGTTTACTGTGATTATACTTGAATAATATACACTCACTAAACAGTAGGAACCCCTTTTTTAAAGATCCCCTCCACTCAAAATCTTTTTTTTTTAAATGGTTCACCCCTTTTGCATGACTTTGACTTTGTCACCAGAGCGCCTTTTTCACATTCTTCCCCTGTAGAGGGAGAGCTTCTTTGTACTTCCCTGAAATCTGAGTTGCATGTGTGATGTCACTAATAGGTCGAACCTTCTCATGGTCCAATATGTGGTAACTTGACCCATTTTGTTCCAGCATACACAGAAAGCAGAGTAGGTATTGACTTGTCTTGAAAGAATATAGGCTGCTGACTTAAATATCAATGCATGCTCGTTGCCAATTTGCATATTCGTATTCATAAATCCTTGTATTCTCAACGAGGGTAAAGGTGTAGAGATGCTGCTAAGCCATTTTCAGTAGTATATTGATAAACAATTACCCACAGAACAATGAATCCATACCACAAAAACACATGCTTCCTCAAGTAAAAAAAAAAAGTATACTTGTGTATATTTTCTGCAAGTATACATTGTATAATTTAGTATACATTTTATGTATTCAGAAACCACCTAAGTTGTGGTTAGTGTGTTAAAAGTTGTACTTTAAGATGTGCTTAAAATATATTGAAATTGTACTTTTGATCTATTTCTGGTTACCTTTGCTTACTAAAATAGTAAATTAGGTGTACTTAGATTAATATACTTGCAGCATAATGACTGTCTTACTAAACATGTGCTTTGAATTAGTACATGAAAGCACATAAGCACCAACAATACATTGCAAGTAGACTCTCAGAAAAGTACATATGGGTAGAAATATACTTTCAATCTGGAAAAATATAAAGATTTTTTGACTTGGATCATATGACAGAAACTGCACAGACGCAGGGGGGAAGAGTTGTTTAGTGTGTGGCAGAGGGGATGAAGATTTAGCTGAAGTCTTCCTCTGTTTGAACTCTCTCCCTGCAGTACCTCCATAAGCTGTTCAAGAGGGACCATCACAAAGGACAGAAGTACCACGAGAGACAGATTGGCCTGTATGCCGAGTATGACCGCCCCAACCTCCTGCCTTTCCTGAGAGACAGCACACACTGCCCACTTGAAAAGGTATAATATGTCATATGATATAGTGTATATCATAACATATCATGGTACGTCATAATGCATTGTAATAATATAATATGTCATTGTATTGTAGGCTGTGACTTTGGTTCCCAACCAGCTTTTTTCACAACTGATCCCATATTGAAGTTGGGGAAATTAATGTGACCCGACATTTAAATTAGAAAACTGAGTGATGTTTACTGTTTAATAGAGTGCAAAGCAGCTGTTTAGACAAGCTGCTTGGCTTTTACACTTGCTGTGGTGCAAAAAGCATTTGGTGGTAGGTTTTTTTAATTGTATTTTTTTTTTTTAAACAAAACAAAATGATTCTCCCTCAGGCTCTGGAAATTTGTCAGCAGAGGAATTTTGTGGAGGAGACTGTCTTCCTGCTCAGTAAGTGTTAATTCATTAACTACTGTTTCCTCACTGTGACTGATTTGGAATAACAACAGTTATACAGCCTTACCGCGGCTGTAACTGATTTAGCAGCAAGCCAACTTCTTCCTCTTTATTATATATTGTTATGTCAGTACCTACTCAGCTTTCCTTGTATGCTGAAGCTAAAGATGTCAAGTTACCATATATTGGACCATGAGTGGTTCGGCCTATTCTGCACAAATAACAATCTGTATACAGTAGTCCCAAAAAAGTGTTTTTGAGTGGAGGGGATCTTAAAAAAAAAAAAAAGGAAAATGACCTTGGAAAAAAAAGAAAGCGAATGACCCGGTTGCTCCCCTCAGGTAGGATGGGGAACTGCAGGCGGGCGTTGCAGATGATAATGGAGGAGCTCGGAGACGTGGACAAGGCCATCGAGTTCGCCAAGGAGCAGGACGACGCCGAGCTCTGGGAGGACCTCATCTCATACTCCATCGACAAGCCACGTACGCCACACCGTTTGTTTTGAAGTGTTTCCCCTTCTCTTTGCTTTTCTCTCTTTCTCGCTCTGCAATAAATGTCAATTTATTTTGCAGGTGATACCTTCTGCTGAGTTATTTTAGTTACTGTAAGGCTGTCTTTCTATTCCTGAGTTTAAAAAAACTAAAAACATGAATAAAAACAGATGTTAAAGTGATAGTTCTGGAGCCCTAGCCCTATTTTTTACTTACCAATGATGATGTTGATCAGTAGAGTCCTTTCTCACAATCCACGCTGTTCCTCATACTAGCTCCGGATAGTATCCACAGTGCACACAAAGTAGATTTCAGTGAGCCTCAGTCAGCTTGTACAGACAGGAGCTCGACCCCATTGACTTTGTATTAGCTCATGGCTAACTTTCCGGAGCTAGTATGAACAACAGGATGGATTGTGCTGAGAAAGGACTCCAGAAATCTGTGATTTCAAAGTTTGTGATTTCAACCAGGAGAAATCACTCAGCGACATTCTAAAGTTGTGATGAACGTAAACACCATCTTCTCTCTCTCTCTCTCTCTCTCTCTAGCTTTCATTACGGGCCTCCTCAATAACATTGGCACCCATGTGGACCCCATTCTGCTCATCCATCGCATAAAGGAGGGCATGGAGATCCCAAACCTCCGCGATTCACTGGTCAAGATCCTTCAGGACTACAATCTGCAGGTCAGAATCATATTCAGAATCATATTCGATGACATCAGTGTTTCTTAAAAGGGAAAAGCCACCCCAAGACAGAATGTCCGTTGTGTCACTCCAACGAGAGCGCGTCAAGACTTGGAATTAGTGAGGTCATCAAGAGACACTTTTTGGAGTTGGGTCTGTTGACGTTGAATTGGTCACAGACGTGGGCTCAGAGTTTTTAATTTGAGCTTTTACATCCGAATGGGTTTCATTTAAATGTAGGGCTTACAGCTCTGCATCGGGAAGATGTCCCCATGTCCCAGTAAAATCACCATGGTTACTGTCATAGTGTCCTAGGAGTTGGTCCACTATTCACTTGTCTGTGAAGCTGCTCCAGGATTTCTCTCTTGATGACATCACAGAGTCTTGTCTCTCTTGATATTCAGCTTAAGGAGAGACTTGTTCATAGTCACAAATCAAAAACTGAGCAGTACAATGCCATAGAAATATCATGTAAATTCTACTTTAAAGTGGATTTTCCCTTTAAAGCCCCAATCCGTGATTCTTTTTTTTTTTTTACCATATCAATGTAGGATATATTCACGTACCTTCTTGAAGAGTTGGTCTGTAGATGGAAAATACACTATTTGGAACTTTCTTAACCCATTGTTAATCAGAATATAGATCTGTTTTACTCCAGTGTTTACAAACACTACCAATGTAAACAAACCTTTTACAGCTACAAAATACAAGTAATTTTACAACTCATATTTGCCTGTTGTGTAGTGTTAGTCCATATATGAAGAGCTCAGTCAATCAACCAGAGAATGAAAGCACGTCTCCATTCCAATTATTCATTTTTTTCATGGTGGGGCTACCCATTTGTTTACGTTTAGATCTCCGATTGGGCCTTTAAAACGATGTCTCTGGTGGGTCTGCTTCTGGTGGGTCTCCACATGACAGTAGCACTGGATTGTTTTACTGAGCCTCTGGGTCCCATGACTTAAAGGTCCCGTATTATTAAAACTCACTTTTTCAGTACTTGTGCACATACATTTGGGTCTCTGGTGGGCCTAACATACAAACTGTGATATAAGACAACCCAGTCAGATTTTGCACACAGCCTGTATTCAGAAACTGTGCCTTTAAACATTTGGACTTCCGTGACAATGCGATGTCACAACAATAACGTCTCCTGTTTTTCAAGATGGCGGCTTGCTCGTAAAAACGTTCTCTTTTTCCACCCAAATGGCTCACTAAAATATGTTTCTGACAACATTTTAGACAAGAAATAGGATATGCAATTGCTGGATCTTAATTCATATTTGATCTGCAATGCCTAATTTGATCTGAATTTCGTAAGGCACGTGCCGCAGTTCCAGAGTTGTGCGTCGTCGTGCGTCATCGTGCGTCATCGTGCGTGTGTTGTGCTACAGACACAGCAACAATCTGTCAAGAACAGGACTGAAACAGAAGGTATAGAGCCAGACTAGAATGCATAATCTGAGTATGAACACACAATGCGTTAAAGACGAAGAAGTCAAAAGTACACTGGTATTGTCCTTCAAGTCCAGTATGATGTAGGGTAGCTGAAAGGAGAGTCGGCAAATTATGAGAAACCAATATTCAACGGCAGTGTACTTACAACATTTTGAAAGGGCTTCCCTGTTTATGAGTGAAACGTTTCAAACTCTGTGTTAATGAGATAATTGACACCTCTTCAACATCCCTTCTAGCAACTGAGAGTGGTGTGAACAGTGTGATCACTTTCATTTCCTTTGTGTTGAGTGGGGGTGGAATCTGGGTGGGTACTCAGAATCCTCAGATTTTACTGACAAAGATGAAAGGCAAGGCAAGTTTATTTGTGTAGCATATTTCATACACAGAGGCAAATCTATACATGAAATAGATTTAAAAAAGGAAAGAGCATAGGAAAATAAAGATTAAAAAAAAAAAGTAAAAAAGGCATAAAATGAATACAAAGTCAGTGCATTAAAGCAGCAATTAAAAAGCAGAGGTGAACATGAGTCTTTAGCCTATTTTTAAAATCAGCCAGAGTTGGGGCAAATGTAAGATCTTCCGGAAGTTTATTCCAGCTATGTGTAGCATAATAACTGAATGTGGCTTCACCATGTTTTGTTTTGATCCTAGGAACAGTTAGCAGACCAGTCCCCTATGACCTAAGATGTCTAGATGGTTCATAGTGTGGAAGCAAGTCAGAGATGTATTTTGGCCCTAAACCATTTAGTGATTTATAGACAAGGAACAGTATTTTGAAGTCAATTCTATGACACACTGGTAGCCAATGCAAAGACCTGAGAATTGGTGTTATATGTTCTGCTTTCTTAGTCTTTGTTAGAATTCTAGCAGCAGCATTCTGAATGAGCTGTAGCTGCCTAAGTGCTTTTTTGGGAAGGCCTGAGAAAAGACTATTATAGTAGTCTAATCTACTGGAAATGAAAGCGTGAATTAGTTTTTCTAGGTCATTTTTGGACATGTATCCTCTAATTCTTGCTATATTTTTAAGATGATAATAGGCAGATTTTGTTATAGACTTGATGTGGGTATTAAAATTGAGATCTGAGTCCATAATAACACCAAGATTTCTGACTTGGTTTTTGGACTTCAAAGAAAGGGAATCGAGATTTGCACCAACTTTCAGCCTTTCTTCTTTATCACCAAAGACAATTATCTCAGATTTGTCTTTGTTTAGTTAGAGGAAATTTTGGCTCATCCAGTCATTGATTTGGTCAATGCACAGACACAGTGAGTCTGTAGGAGCATAGTTATTTGATGAGAGAGCTTTGTATAATTGAGTGTCCACCGCATAGTTATGGGAAGGGATTTCGTTCTTTTGCATAGTTTGGCCTAGTGGGAGCATATAGAGGTTGAATAAAATAGGTCCCAGAATTGAACCTTGAGGTACCCCACATGTCATGCTAGTTCACTCAGATATGTAGTCACCAATGGAAACGAAATAGTCCCCGTCTTGCAGATAGGACCTGAACCAAATCTACGACCATGCCGGAGAGTCCAACCCAGTTTTCCAGTCTGTGTAGCTGCATTGAATGATCAGCGGTGTCAAAAGTAGCACTACTGTAAGATCCGGTAACACTAGGATTTCAATTTTGTCTGAATCAATGTTCATGCAAATGTCATTTAGAACCTTAATATGTGCAGTTTCAGCGCTGTGATGGGGACGAAAACCTGATTGGAATTTGTCTAAGAGACCATTTGAAGTTAAAAAGTTGTTAAGTTGTTGGTTGACAACTTTTTTTTTGTCTAATGTTTTGAATTTTATCCCTAAAGAAAGCAGCAAACTCATTGCATTTATTAGTGTATAGGAGTTCAGGGGCTATTTGTGCCGGGGGGTTGGTCAGCCTATCAACAGTGGCAAATGAAGTGCGTGCATTATTTATGTTTTTTTTTAGACAAAGACAAAACAATACTTGTCCTGCTTGCTGATCATTTTGGATGAAACAAAAAATTTTTTGCAAAGAAACTATTCTAAATCTAATTTTAATTATTTATTTTGTATCACCCTTGTATTGAACACGCCGATTTTGGTGCATGTGTCACACACCAAATCTTTGATGAATTATTCCCTTCCCTGCCTGGCTACCGCACACCCAAGAGTAAAAAACCTTTAAAAACTGGACCGTACATGAGGTAGGCAGTGTTCCTGGCCCCAGAAAGCACAGCTAATTGATTAATCAAAGCTAATTCAACCCAATGTAACATCACCAAGGGGAAGCAATTCTGATCTAAAGACTTCAAACCCTGGCCAGAAGGCAAGGAGTACATATGTCATTTTTGCCCAGTGCCTAAATACAATTTCAGACTGCCAAATCCATATAAAGACAAAGCAGGTTTCCCATTTTTCATAATACATGTATGTCCACTTTAAAGCGATAATAATCGTATAGCCAAGTCCGGGCTCTCCCTGAATGTGTTTTGTTTCCTTGTCTCTTAAGATTCTGCTTCGAGAGGGATGTAAGAAGATACTGGTGGCGGACTCTCTCTCTCTGCTCCAGAAGATGCACAGAACCCAAATGCGAGGAGTGAGGGTGGATGGTGTGTGCATTATTTTTTTGTGTGCGTGTGTGTGCTAGGGCTGTCACTCATTCGAACCTGGTCAAATGTTAAATGTTCAAACTGTAAAGATGTGATCGAATTCAAAATGTATATATTCATTCATTAACATTCATTTTCTCCCCAAAACTCTCTTGCTGCACGTCTCCTCCTCCTGTCTCTCCTCTCTGCCAAGCTCCTTGACTGACTGCTGAGCACAGCAGAGGGGGGAGTTCATCCAAACTGATCAAATCATATGGGCACAAAACTCGCTACAGGAGCTACATCCACCATTACAAATAAAAGGATGTCTGTCATCTTATCAATCATGATGTTCTCTCACCAGAAATGAGTGTGTTCCATAGACTGTAAAAAATAAGTGCATTCATAATTTGAAGTGCTTGCTTGTTGCTCTCTCTCTTTCTCTCTCATTCTCTCTCTCTTTATCTTGCTCTCTCTCTGGTGCGGGCTGTCTAGAGGCAATACGCAACTACAACTATCCGAACTAACAACATTAATAATTGTTTTGGGATTGCTTGCTGTTGTGAAAAGGCATGGGGCTGTTGGGGGAGGGGGTTGTTATAATCAAGGATTTATTAATTGATTAAATCTTTATTTATTCTGATGACATAAAAGTTTTAATTAGTTCAAATTCATTCTTTTTTTTACTTTGGATTCGTTCAAATGAAGGTTATTGTAGTTAACTAAAATGAAACTAAAAACAAACGGTGTGAAAAAATATTTTTGTTAACTGAAATAAAAATAAAAACTAGACTTTAGAAAGAAAAAAAAAACTAACTGAAACTATATTTTGTACTTACTAAAATAAAATGTAAAATGTACAGAAAATGTCAAATTTGTCAACACAGCACGTATGAGGAGGCACTGGTGCATATGTTCATTGAGACTGGGATGTCTACACGGCTGAGTCGGTTGTGTTTGTATTACACAATACCTATTCTGAACTTCTTAAACCTTGCCCCTGACAAATACCCCCCCATATTATAATAAACAAAAACAACTGAAACTAATAAAAACTAAACAATTTTAAACAATAAAAACTAAACTGAAACTACCAAACCCACTCTGGAATCTAACTGAAACTAAACTGAATTGAAAACAAAAATTAAAAAACGAATAAAAAAAATGAAAATACAAAACCATAATAACTCAGGTTCGAACTTGATTTTGGGAAAAAGGAAAGTGACAGCCTTAGCATGGGTTCACAAGCTGGAGATAACCTAGTAGCAATGGAATATAATATTGTTGTTGTGGGTTTTGTGTTTCAGAGGAGAACATATGTGAATCGTGCCATGCCACAATCTTACCATCAGGTGGGCTCCTGTTCCATAGCCAGTGTAAAGCCTCTCAGCATGTTATGTTATGTCATATCATATTATGTTTGTTATGCCTTCGTCGGCCCTGCGTTCATGGTATCGCCCCTGTGTTTCAGACATGGCGCAGCCCTTCAGTGTGGTGGTGTTTCACTGCAGACACATGTTCCACAAAGAGTGCTTACCGTCTCCAGGAACGGTGAGTGCCTCACGGAGAACCACGCCCGATTTTAAGAATTCATACGTGTTATTTACTATGGTCTCAAAATATTAGTGAACCTGGACAACTCGCTCACAAATCCCAAAAAAACGACGGTGCAAAAACTCAAGCGTGTGATGTCATCAGATATATATTGTAAAGCTGCTCCATAGACAATGAATGGGGAAAGATGGCTTAGATGACACTGAGGGCACCCAGGGGAATATTCTGAATATACAGGTGCATTTTCTGTTTCAGAACTGAGAGCACTATTTTAGAATAAAGCTTATGAAAAAAATAACTCTCATTCTGTGGGTCCACTCACTGTCAATGGAGCAGCTCCAGACTTTATACCCGATGACATTGCAAGTTTGAGTCTTCCTTCTCTGGCTTCTGGCTTTGGGAGAGAGTAGCTTGTGTTCACAAATAATGATTGAACTGTCCTAGGCCATTGAAATAACATAATAGGAGTTCCCCTTTAACGTGTTTTTTCCGCTGCAGTCATTTTTTTTCCCACCTTTATTTAACCAGGCAAATCAATTAAGAACAAATTTGTATTTACAACGATGGCCTGGCACCTGGTAATGTGCTGTAGTGTACCTGTGCTGTACCTGTGTCCATCTTTGTCCATATCTAAGTATTGTTTGGGTACATTTAAAGGATAAGGCCGGTATAGTTTTATTTACTTTTTCTTATTGGCAACATAACCTACGAAAAGACCAAATCCTACAATGCATTTCTCCCACTTACAAATATGGTCCGTCCAGCCTACACCGGATTATATAGTTCATATCCAGAAGTCATAGAAGTCCATTGTTGTCCAAAAACCCTTAAAACAAGTCAGGGCACAGTACAAGGTCATTGTACTTTTTCCTGGAACTAGTGTATGAAGTGACAGTTTGCTTCAGAAGTAGCTGCGGTTCAGGCTGACTGAAAGTTAGTTCAAGGTAAATGCAATTATCTAACTTTTTAAGGAGATATTATCTTTATGATTGAAATGCAGCCTATTGATATAGATTATAGAAAGTATTGATGCAATATATGATAATGAGGTATTTTAAAGGAAATAAAACACAATACTACCATACTATTCTGATGTACAATACTATACGACATGTATTCTTTTTCATATATAGCCTGGTGATCAGCTTATTGTTGTTACTGTGATCATCATTCATAGTTTATCCCACTTTTATTTTACTACTGCATAGCCATCACTGTAGCCCAATGTAAAGATACTACAGTAAGATTTTGAAGAATTATTTTCAAATCTACATTTGAAGATGTAGGCCTCAAGCCAGTTAGCCAGATAACAGTTAATGAATTATCTAGCATTAATGAACTACTAATTTAGCTAGCTGTCTGAAAGCCTTTTCTGTTAGCTAGTAGAAGCTCCTAGCCAAACATCTAACATATCATGATGTCTAATCAAATGAATGTAGAAATCACTGCAGATTGAGGTATGAATGTGAGTTTTTAAGATGCTCAGTAATAATTGCGATCTCTGCCAAGTGGCTGATGATCTCTACAAATCGCACAGTGAGTGGTTGCTATGGTAACTAGGGACTCCATTGCACAGGACCACGATTTGTCATTATTCCAGTGGAAAAACAAAGGGTGCTGATACTGCACCATACTGTGCCAACCCTACCCTGGCCCAGCACGGGTACAGCACAGCACAGCACAGCACAGTACAGGATCTGTGCTTCACTCTTGAAGTGAACATACTTAGAATCACTTTCAGTTACACCTCTTCTTGGTTTATGCTTAAAGGAATAGTTCTGATTTTTGGACCCCTATCCCTATTTCTTGCCCATGATGATGTTGATCGGTATAACAATTTCTCAGCACAATCCAAGCTGTTCCTCATACTTCCTCATACTAGTTCCAGCTAGTCAGCCACAAACCAATGCAAAGTCAATGGGGTCAATCTCAATGAGCCACAGATCTCAATGAGCCGCAATCAGCTTGTACAGACAGGAGCTCGACCCCATTGACTTTGCATTGGTTTGCGGCAAGCTATCCGCAGCTAGATTGTGCTGAGAAAGGATTCTACCAATCAACATAATCTTTGGTAAGGAAGAAATAGGGCCAGGGGTCCAAAAATCTGAACTATCCCTTTAAAGATACATTTAGAACATCTACTCTCCCTATTTTTTCCCCAACCGCTATTTTTATATATATATATATATATCAATTCTAAGAATGTTATAACAGCCTAACCCTCTCTTCCCTCTCAGATCCCGGGCGTGCAGTTTTGTAACATATGCAGTGCAAAGAGGAGAGGGCCAGGAAGTGGGATTCTGGAGATGAAGAAGTAGCATTGTGCACACTCACACTGTACAGTATCTTGATCTTACTCCCTCACTGTCAGTTTACTGATCAGTGATTGTGAGAATATAGCTGGGATGCACCTATACTGGTAATAACTTGCCTGGTAAAATTAAAATAAAAATAATAATACAATTTTAAAATATTGGTCCGATACCAGGCTGAAATAGGGTATCGGTATATGATAATGTCCCCAATACTAAAATCCAATACCAAGGGACGTGTAACATTCTAGAAATCAAAGCAAAGTGACTCGATTTGCTGCATTTTTAACACACAGAAGCATGTTCGATCTCTCTAACGGAGAAAAATGTCTTAGGCCTATATGTCTCAAGCATTTTTGTCCACTGACCCCAAATTGATGGTCTAAGTCTGTGTGGTTCAGTAAACTGATGGTCTAAGTCTATACTGTTCAGTAAAAGCGATGGATCGGATGAGTACACGGCATCGGCTGATACTGAAAGTTTAGTACGCGGAATCGGTATCGGCAGTGAAAAAGTGGTATCGGTGCATCCCAGAGGATATAGTCCTGTGACTGCATTGGCATGTACAGTATAGCTGCGGTGTTGTTGCCCTGATGCCAGACAGAATTGTCAACTCGTCACACTCCCATTTCAGCTCGGTGGAAGTGGGCGGATTCAAAAGTCTTGGACCCCGGGGCAAGTGGTGTATAGCTGAATGGATAGAGCATGCCTGCCAAGGTTTGAGGTTCACTCCCCGCTGGGACCACCCGTGCTAATAATGTCTGCACTCTTGGTATCGTAAGAGCGTTGGGAAGAAAGTGGTTC
The DNA here is from genome assembly GCA_900302295.1 of Parasudis fraserbrunneri. Taxonomy (NCBI): domain Eukaryota; kingdom Metazoa; phylum Chordata; class Actinopteri; order Aulopiformes; family Chlorophthalmidae; genus Parasudis; species Parasudis fraserbrunneri. The sequence goes on along the minus strand of OMKL01153502.1, from coordinate 23,087 downwards.
TAGACCAGGGGCCCAGGGACCGCCAGGGGTCCCTGAGGAGGTTCCAGAAAAATCTGAAGCCGCATAAATTCACTGTTTTAATAGAAGTTAACACAGCGAGAGAATATATAAGAGATACAATCTCTCCATGTTCATCTCCCCACCTGCAGTGTAGACAGTTATGGAATTCTGGACTAAGTCGTGTCTAACAACAAACATCTTCGCAGGTGAGGGTCCCTAAGAAAAGATCTTATCAAATGGGGGGGGGGGGGGGGGGG
>OMKL01153502.1:5508-22810 GCA_900302295.1 Parasudis fraserbrunneri | reverse complement strand
GGGGGGGGGGGGGGTAGGGTTCCTTGACATGACACAAATTGAGAACCACTGACTTATGTAATAAATATCATGCTCACTCGGTCATTGAACTGTACAGTTGTAAAATGACACTTGCATTGTAACAACTGTGTATATTGGGATATTTAACAATTGCAATACTTGTTTCTTTCTGCTTGCCAATATTTTGTCTGAAGTTAAAGTAAAAAGATGTCAAATAAAAACCTTTTGCATCGGCTCATTCTGTCGTATCTGTAACAACTCAGTTAATCTGTCATGTTGTTACTAAGGCGAGATGGATACATCAGCCGGCTGATGTTAGCCTTTTACCGATATGTCATTATCGACAAACATGTTTATATCTGACGTTCTTTTAACCATAAGACTAGTTATTTGTGTGTTTAGCAATTGTTTTGCTACAATTAAAAAAAACTGCTTTAAGTTCAATCTTTACTTACTTTCCTAAATTGAAAAATAGGGATATTTATAAGGAAATGTCAAGTTGTTTAGAAAAAGGTATATCAGCAGACACTGTATATTGGTTCTCTGGAAATCTAAGCTTGCGAATATCGAAATCAGTATCAGTTTCTAAAGAGATAACACTGACATATAAAGCTAGATATTCAAGTCATTTTGTGTGATTTTGGCTCATTGTTCATGAACAACACATACATTCTAAAGATCCTCATTTTTGTTTGTTTTGGCGACATCTATTGGTGATAAGCGATCATTGCTGTTGTGTTTTTGCACTATATTGACTTGCTGTCCATCTTGAAAATTCATGTTAACTACTGAGTTATCGTGCATTCGGCACGTCATCAACTCGTGAAGTTGGAAACTTATCATGTGACTAGATGGTATATATGAGGTGATATACGGGTGCACTAGTTAGGTCGTAAGGTCAGGACCAATTAGAATTCGACCTTTCTTTATTGATGCAGGTGGTTTGGGCAATTTTTAGGCATGTCAATATGATATTTCTGATGATGTCTCATGATGCTCCTTGTTCATAATAAAGTATGTGTGCACCACAAAAGGTGAAGGGTCAGTGAAACATCACAACTCGTAAACTCGGGTATTATGGAACTTGCCAGAGTTTACCACTGGTACTTACCACTTGGTCGGCTGTTCGAGTGCAACTTCCTGGTGGTAAACTCTTCCGAGTTGATGAGGATCTGCCAAAAACACTATTAGTCGTCTATTCATTAAAAAAACAATTAATTGGTCTTCTATTCATTCCAAACTGCTTTTGCTGCTGGTGACGTAAAACATATCACTTCCTGTGTGCCAGATGATTTTCCCGGGAATGTCCAACCAGACACCACTGTTTACAACAACAAAAATGGCGAATGTAAAAACATTCATGAACTGGGTATAGGTCACTATTGTGTTACATCAACTGGTGATTGAGAGTGGCAAAATAGATTTTTGTATATGAAAATGTTCACGAGTATTACTTTAAATTTGTGTGCATGTTTGTGTATGGTTAAGATTTTTTCTGAAACAACTGTATTGTTTCAAAAGGAAAATAAAACATTTTACATAGAACTGGCCACAAGTGCAACTATTTAAAATCCATTAAACACAAACAAATACAATGAAAACAACTAGTACTGCACACACAAAAATATCAAAGGCCTATTAAAAAACAAAATTATTGCGAAAATATTATGTTACAAATGATCTGACATCAGTACAAAGTTAATCTCAAACATACAACAAAGTGATAGTGTCACCGTTATAGTTGTAATTCTTCATTCTTCTGAGTTCATTTAGATTTTGACTTTGGCACTGTGTCGTCACTTCCACCGTTCCCCTCCGGAAGTACAGTTAATTTTTATTAGGAAAGAGGAAAAAAAACAGCTGTTGTTGAAGAAGAAAACATCAAAGTGAGTTTCATTGATTAATGTCTTTGTTTTATTGTTTCACTGCTATCACCATGATGATTACTCACAAACCCCTGTGCTATAGCTGCTCTATTGCTGAATCTCATTTTGCTTATTTGTTGCGAGTTAGCCGGAGCTAACAGCTAGCTCCCATCACTGTTGACTCAAGCTAGCATTTATTAGCCATAGTTGGCTAACTAACAATTTGTGCCTCTTCTCAGAGGAGTCTTATTCACGGCTGCTGCCTAATGTTGGCTAGCGACAACATGTGCTTGTTACCGGCTGCTTATTAATTTGCTAATTATTAAAGGAATGAACAAAGATCGGACGATGTGTAACTAGCTAACATTAACCAGCAACCTTTGCTACGATTCTGCCCGAGTATCTAACGCGTTAACGTTAGTCAACCTTTTTGCTTGCAGGCTACCAAGTAAACGCATGTAATGTGAATGGAGTCGTAAAAAGAATTAAGTTTTACCAACAAGCCCGCACGAACATACCAACCTTGCTTTTAGTTCGCTAGCAAAAATTGCACATAAATGTTTCTCCCCCTGAGGATAGATGTTGGTTCTTGTGTCGGTTGTGTGTCAAGATCAACATTACATGAGGCCTATTTATGGATGTTAATGTCATAGTTATATATGCATTCTTGACAAGACATTGCCATATCCTAAAATGCATTTATTTTGACAAACATTTTCACAGAATGCCAGCCCCGAAGAGAAGATCAGCCTCTTATGATCCTCAAGCCAAGATGAGAAAGGTGGATGATGATGGGGAGGCTACACCATCCATAAGCACACCAGCTACAGACAGCAGGTCCCATAAAACAGGAAATACACAAAAAAGGACAGTGACTCCACGAGCCAAGAAAAAGCAGGCTACTGAGGAAAAAGAGGGGAACAAACCAGCTATGACTAGCCACCATTCAAAACAGAAGCTTCCCCAAAACAACTCCAGCAAAACATCTGACCCACCTGTCAAAAAAGCCAAGCTCTTGAAAGCCACAAGTGCCTCCTGCGGAGCAGCTTCTTCAAAGAAAGCCAACTCCAAAGCTTCCCTGAAAAGACCAGCCAGCCTCTGCAGAACAGCTTCCACAGAGTCGGATGAGTTAAGCAGTGAAGGAAGCAAAACGGACCTTTTTAAAGACAGGGGAGATGGCGATAAGTCCCGGTGCATCAGAAAGTATTCTAATGGTGTGAGAGGCAAGCGCAAGGCCACGGGGATGTCGCCCGACCTACAGAACACCAGCCAAGAGTCACCAGCCTCACCCACAGATTCTGTGCAGATGGACCACAATTATGGTCGATGCTCAACTTCACCAAGCAAACAAATTGAATTTGAAGCCGAGGAAAATGATAATAAGGAATTCGCAGAGTTCATCGCTGAGCCAGAGAGACAGAAATATGGGGATAATGAAACACTGGCACCATTAAAGGAATTATCAGACTCGGTGACTGGGGAGGTGAAGCCAGACATAAAATCTAAGGCTGAGACTGAGGAAAATGTACAGAAGGAATTCACAGAGTGCATCGATGAGCCAGAGAGCCAAAATGTGAGTCGTGAAACACCAGCATCATCAAAGGAAACGCCTGACTCTGTGACTGGGGATTTGAAACCAGGCTGTAAGTTCCAAGGTGAGGGCGAGGCAGATGAAAAGGAGGGCATCACAGAATCTACTAGTAGACCAGAATGTCTCAGAGATGTGATTGTGGCAACTCGAGCATCATCAAAGGAGACCTCAGACTCTGTCCCTGAAGTGAGGAATCCAGGTGAAAAATGTGGAAGTGAGGGAGATGAATATGAAAGTAAAGGTGGCAGAGAGCCAGTCAGTGACTCAGAGGGCCGAAAAGATGCGATTATAGAACATCAAGCATTGTCAAAGGACACAATACACAATACAGCCTCTGATCAGATGTTGGCAGATAGTAAGCCTGAGGATAAGTGTGAAGAACACCGAATGACTGCCATGTCTTCAAGCAATCCAGAGAGTCAAGGAGCCCTTGATGGCAAAACTCAAGTAACATTGGAGGAGATATCAAAATCTGAATTGATTATGCAGAACAAAGTCACTCGAGAGGTGCCAGATACAGTTATTAATATGTGTGATGGAGCGATGGTAATTAGCACGTCTCAAGTTGAGGACGAGGAGAGGAATGAAGTGACATCAGTATCCACTGAATCTGTTACGGGCCCAGGGTGTTCTGAAGAGGTACAGCAGAGCCAAGGCCCTCAAGAGGTGAAAGAACCAAGTGTCATCCCCATCTCTGAAGTAATAGCAGCGAGTTGTAAAGCTGGCGAGGAAACCGAACGAGAAGTTACATTTGAACGTGTCACTGTCCCAGAGAATCAAAACGGTCGGCAGAAACAAATGAAAGTGACGTTAGAGGAGAGGTCTGATGCAGTACCTGAAGAGGAAATACAAAGCCAGGGGAACCAGGACATTGATCTACAAACAGCAACACTTGACCCAGTATCGGAAGAAGAAATACAAACCCAAGGGAACCAGGAAATCAGTGAAGACACGGCAGCCATATCTAATGAAGTTCAAATAGGTTTATCAGTTGTTAATTCTGAAAGTACAGAAAATGAAAGAAAGGGGGTGAGAGATGCTGACAGTGTCCGAAGGGAAGTGAATGTAATAACTGGATCAACAGAGGAAGTATTACATTCTGCCCCAGAACAGGAAACGGCGGGCCAAGGAATTCATGACGTCAAAGAAGATGTGGCAATCATCTCTAATGATAAAGTTGAAATACCGGTCGGTAGCATCGAAGGCCGGGGCGAGGTCAATGGAAGAGGTGAAGCGATAGTTTCTGTGTGTGGCCAACAAGGAGATATGGACTTCGTAACTCGAACCTCAGCTGTGGAGATACCGGACTCCATTCCAGAACCGACGAAGTCAGTTAATCAGTCGGAACGTCAGATAAATGAAATCCAGGTAGTGTACGAGGCCATTAGTAGTCCGGAGAGTACTATAGATGTGGAAGAAAGGCCTGACACTATTCCTCCAGTGGACTTCCAGAGCAACAAGCCTCGCGACGTTGAAGAAGATTCAACAACCATCTGTACTAGTGAAGTTAACATACCAATCGGGAAGCCAGAAGGGGCAAACGGGGAAAACGATACCAACCGAGTAATCTGTGTCCCAGACAGCCAAGCAGACGTGGTCATCATCAGCATGCCAGAGAGCCCTGCCCCTTTACAAGTGGAACACATTGACAGGGTCGCAGAGGTAAAACAAGTTACAGTGATCAGCTCCAGTGACGACGTTAACACGCCATGTAGCAAGGCAGGAGAGTCCATCGGTTACCCAGAGAGTTCCGAACGGGCGCAAGAGGGATATGTGCATCAAGAAGTGGTGGACAACACCAGGACAACCACAGGTGCCTCCGCGGTCGAGGCACCGGATAGTACTTCTGAAGACGTCATTGTCTTAGAATTGACCAGTGTCCCAGAGGAAGAAATGCAAATGGACATTGTGACTCAAGCCGCGGCAGCGTCTGGATTGCCGACCTCCATCTCAGAACAGATGAATCCAGATAGCACATTGGAAGGTGAACTTGTGGAAAGTGAAAGGGTGTTAGACCTTGACGGTGGCCCAAAGAGCTTCCTCTGCGGGGTAGACGTGCCGCAGTGCCAAGGGACTGATGAAACGAAAGAGGCTACAGTAACCAATTCAAGCAAGGAATTAACAGAGACCTTGGAAACGAAGCCTGGAGCAGACGTAACATCGCCACCGCCTGTAGAAGAAGCCCTCCAAGCTATTCAAGATTTGAATCACTTTCAACATCAGATTGAGATGACAAATTCTTCTGTCCACGAATCATTTGAAGCTCAGAAGCAAGACTGCGATGTTGGGGTGATGGAGACCATTGATGACACCGTGGACCACCTTGAACAACAAACACCACATATTGTGGAGGACATAGAGATTGGCCACTGTATTGTGGAGGTGGTGGGAGAGAATGAGGAAGAGGTGGACAGTGATTGTGAAATTAAGTTAACTGAGGAGACACCCGAAGCAGTCTCTAACAAAGCGTCTGAACATAAGGGCACTGAGGAAAAATGTGCAGTTGATACTCAGAAGGTAGGCCCGGCTAACTCTAAGCAAAACAAGAGAGTGACGGCTGAAGATGCTAAAAAGGCACAAGGGGCTGTAGAACCCCCCAAAAAACAGGAAATGAATCCGCAGGCCAGAACCAAAGCCCGTCTCGCTGCTCTAGCTGAGCAAAAGGCCGCAGCTGCCAAGAAATCGGTCAACAGGCAGCAGCTCAACCTCCTAGCCCTATGTGAGGAAATAGCTGACGACATCGCCACAGACAGCATGCTGTTGAAGAGGATAGAGGAGGAAAAACTCGCTGCAGCAGCTAAGGCTGAAGCCTTGATGAAGGAGTGCCCACCTGTTGCCACACAGGACGCAGACACTGTCCACGTTCCAACTCCTGCTGGACCCGAGGAGTGCTCTCCGTCGGTGCCCCCGGCATCTGAGGCCGCGGCAGCCAAGCCTCCTGCAGCTGATTCGGCCGAAGCCAAGCTGGCGTCAGAGCCTCCAAAGAGACGGTTCTTCATCAGCCAGGTGACGGTGCCTCTGAAAGCCCACGAGAAAAAGAAGCTCACCCGATACCAGAGGCTGCGGCAGGTGGAGCTTCAGAGGGAGAAAATGTCATGGACTCGTGTGAAGAAGCTGAAGTCTGACCAAGCCAATCAGATGTTTTTATCAGACATAGAGGTGAAATCTCCCCTGTTCGTGTCCACTCCAGTTACACCACCGCCAGTGGCCACACCACCTTCACCTGTAGCCAGTCCATCAGTACCCAAAACACCTGTCCCAGATGCAGCTTCAGCCAGCAAACCTACAACCCCAAAGGCTGTGACCCCCAAAGCTGTGACCCCCAAGGCTGAGCCCACTAAGGCTGAACCCACTAAGGCTGAACCCACTAAGGCTGAACCCACCAAGGCTGAATCCACCAAGGCTGAATCTGCCAAGGTTGAAACCGCTAAAGAAACCCCCACACCGGGGCCTACCCGTAAAGTAACAAGATCAGCTTCCAAGAGGATCCTCCCCGCAATGCCCCCTCCCATGCCCAATGGACTGACTAGTCAGAAGTCTAAGCCTGTGGTGGAGTATAAGCCTTACAGACCTAGGCCCAAGTACTCTCCTGATGACTTTGAATTAGACGATGACCCAGCACCAGCAGTTCAGACAAAGCCCATGCCTCAGTCCAGGCCCACGCCGCAGATAAGATCCAACCTTCAGTCAAAAGCCACAGTTCAATCGAAACCCATAGTTCCATCACAACTTGCCACCCAGGCAAAACCCAATGCTCAGAAAACACCAGCTGGATCAATGTCAGGTCAGCCAAAGCCCTCTGTTTCAACAACAGGTCAGTCTAAGCCCGTCATTTCAACTACACCACAGTCAAAGCCTGCCGTCAGAGCCACCCCACAGTCAAAGGCCACTGTTGCTGCCGTAGCGCAGTCAAAGCCTGTTGTTTCAGCCAAAGACCAATTAAAGCCTGCTGTTTCGACCACACCTCAGCTGAAGGTAGTTTCACCTATAGGTCAGTCGCAGCCCACTGGTTCCACTGTGCCCCAATCAAAACGCACCGGTACGGCTGCAGCTCAGCCGAAGCCTGCAGGACCAACAACAGGTCAGCCGAAGCCTGCAGGACCAACAACAGTTCAGCAGAAGTCTGCAGGACCAACAACAGCTCAGCCGAAGCCTGCAGGACCAACAACAGCTCAGCCGAAGCCTGCAGGACCAACAACAGTTCAGCCGAAGCCTGCAGGACCAGCAACAGCTCAGCCGAAGCCTGCAGGACCAACAACAGTTCAGCCGAAGCCTGCAGGACCAACAACAGTTCAGCCGAAGCCTGCCGGACCAACCGCAGTTCAACCGAAGTCTGCTATTGCGACCACGGCTGCAACAAAACCTGCTGTTCCAAAGGCAGATGTGCCTTCGGTGACTCCGAAAATACAGCACCCTCTTTCATCAAGTAATGGCAAATGCGAGGTAACTTTTTATTCTGCTTGTCAGTTAAGGTAATGTACACCGTTGCATGCGTCATTAACAGTAGTGATATATTTATGTCTTACCAATTCATAGTGCTGTCCTCAACTAATAGGCATAGGACTTTGTTGACTAATCGATAAGTTGATTTAATCAATATGTCTGTGACATTGTGTTAATAATGCAGTGGGGCCTCTTTAAATCTAGTGCTTAGCAGAGATTGCTTATCATCTTTTAAGGAGATCACTCTTTCAGCATGTGGGGGAGACACAAAACGACTAAATGATTAACTCTCGTGTCAATTAAGACCAAACAGACAGATCAATCAACTATGTAGGGGGAGACCTACTAATTATAATGTAATATATTTGATCTGATATTCAATGTTCGATCTTTATTCGTCCCCGCTCTCTCCTCCTTTCCCCAGGATGCTACTGATCCCGTGTCATCTGCTCCACCCCACGCGCCAGCATCCTCCCAACCCCGCGTAGAGCCTCCGAAGGACTCTAACGAAACACTAAAGTGTGAAGAAAAGCCTGCAGGTACCATATATCTTTTATATACACCATCCATGATTTATTATGTGTATCTATCCTGGTCAGTTGACAGTTACAACTCCAAGGACACGATCTCAGTGGCTCTGTTTTTAATTCCTTTCTCTCAGTCACCGAGGTGAAACTGTCACCCCCTGGGGATGAGAAGGAAACGGCCGAGACGGAGACGGACGAGAAGACGACAGACAAGCCAGCCGAACAGTAAGACGTTTCTTCTCAGAAGGGGAAATGTGAAACCCGTTCTCCATTTAGGACCTGAAAATGCGAGGTAACATGAGTTGTGTGTTTTTGTGTGTCGTAGCAGAGTCCCGAAGACGCAGGGCAACGGCGCTCCTCTCTCCGATGCCTGTCTCCCAAAAGAGATCAAGAAACTGAGGGAGGCTGACAAAGACGGAAACCAAACCATCATCGTGAGTCGCTTCTGTAATTCCGCCTAATTTGAAGTCGGTGTCCAACAAAAACAAACTTGTTTGGGTTGGGTTGTGGGTAGGTGTGTGCGCGCATGCGTACATTTTTGGGCTCTTCATCGCTTCCGCGGTCACACAGTCGGCCAAGCTGCAACGCAGCATTCGCCATCCATACGTTCAAATCCTGCACACCCTACCAGGCACTAGTGTACTCCCTAAAGGAATAGTTCTGATTTTTTGGAACCCTAGCCCTATTTCCTACTAATCATCAATGTTGTTCAGTAGAGTCCTTTCTCAACACACAATCCATGCTGTTCCTCATACACTCTCCGGCTAGTTAGTCACAAACCAATGCAAAGTCAATGGGGTTGAGCTCCTGTTTGTACAAGCTGACTTGAGGCGCACTGAAATTTACTCCACAGTGCACACAAAGTAGATTTCAGAGAGCGTCAGTCAGCTTGACTTTCCATTAGTTTGTGGCTAACTATCCAGAGCTAGTATGAGGACCAGCATAGATTGTGCTGAGAAAGGACTCCAATCATCATCATCACTGGTAAGTAAGAAATAGGGCTAGGGTTCCAAAAATCAGAACCATCCCTTTTAAGTAATCCCATGCATGGTGGCCATATGGACTATAGTCATATTGTAGGAGTAGCTGTCACTTAGACCATAGCTGTCTTTCTAACATGTGGGTTCCAAATCATTCTTACCTTGACACAAAAATCAAGGTGCTCTTCTTTTTTCATAATCTCATACCGGTACTGAAAGTTCTGTAGTTATTTTCTGCCGATTCACCACTGCCACTGGCTTCCAATGTGTCTTAAACACCACATAAACTGAAGAAAGTCACCACATCTGACTAAAATGCCATGCGAACCACTTGTTTTCTGAAAAGCTTTGCCATTATGATATAATGCAGTATCTGAGGAAGAATTGTTCTTCTTCCTTTTTAAGGAAAAAAACAATAAATGCACCTCAGATTTTAGCATGGCATTTTAGTCAGACGGAGTGACTCTCAAGAGTTTATGTGGTGTTTAAGACACAATTTCAGATACAATGGAAGCCTATGGCAGTGGTGAATCGGCAGAAAATAACTTCCAACCGCAACGGTATAAAATTATGATAAAAGAAGGGTGGTTTTGGATTTTTGTATCAAGGCAAGAATGACTTGGAACCCGCATGTCAAAAAAGACAGAAGAAGGTATGGTCCTTTTTTAATGTCGTGCTACGTGAAGACTGATCTGCCGTATGTGTGTGCGTTTCTTCTTCCAGGATGCGGGTCAGAAGCACTTCGGAGCAGTGGCCTGCAGTGTGTGCGGGATGCTCTACTCTGCCGCCAACCCCGAGGATGAATCTCAGCATCTGCTCTTCCACAACCAGTTCATCAGCGCTGTGAGATATGTGGTGAGGGCTACAGACTGCATGCCCGTTGCAAACTCAGTGCTGCAAAAATGGCTTATTCATCTTATGTTTCCAGGCAACAAGGAACGATGCCAACTTGCTGCTTTTATAATTCCACTTCCTGCACGTGACACAGTATCCAGACAGGGATATGTTAGCCTTCGAGGGCTGTTTGTTTTGAATGAAAAACGGCAAGCTACTTGTTCTTTTTCCTCAGAATTATCTTTGTTACAAGAAGAATGAGCTAGCTAAGTTGTTTTGTATTATGTAAGATGTATTATTTATTCAGTTTGGGAATATCCACACTAGCTAGCATCTTTGCCACGAAGTTGTCTTTGCCACGAAAATGGATTTATAATTGCAAAAAAAGGGGCGGGACAAAATAAGGTGAATTAAACAGAACAATGCACCATGCTTCTCAAGATATGGTCATTACAAAACCCAGAACGCTGTTACTACCCCGGCACGCGCTGTGTGTCTGTCCGTGCCAGCCATAGTCCCCACAGTTCTGATCCAATTTGAATGAAACTTCTCACATAGGTTGATGGTGGGCCAAGGACCTGAAGTCTCAAATTTCTTTTTAATATCGCGCAATGACAAGTATTTGAATTAATTTCCGCTATTGTCCATTGAAATCAATATTGAGGTGGGGGAGAGCAGCCCGCTCACACACGGGTGTAGGCATCTGTCTGAGTGCCCTTCTTATTATTAATGAAAAGGCCTCCGTAAAGGTTATTCATACTGTTAACCTTTTAAGCATCCCCTAAACTTAATTTACCCATAAGCAGATTCAAAGGTGAGAAAGCAATTTTTTATCTATATCCTAAGTCATTCACATATTCTGTATCTGCTGGTTCTAATGCTACATTTAAGCTGTAGCGTGTCTGTAATGAGCAATATATTCAAACCGGGGGTTTCATCAAGTGACATTACATCTTCTACAATTAGGTTGTTGATGATGTTTTAAATCCGTCATCATATACATTTCCCTGTTATCTAGCATGGCATATTTTATGAAACCTTGGAATCTCTGCTGCCATTTGAAATAGCTTTCTTTAGGCTATTTGTAAGCAAAACCAGGCTGTCCGTAGTGCAGTATTGGTTAAAGGGTTAATGTAAACCATGTCTTTATCAGGGATGGAAGAAGGAGAGGATCCTGGCGGAGTACCCTGATGGCAAGATCATTCTCGTGCTCCCCGACGATCCCAAGTACGCGTTGAAGAAGGTATGTCTGCATCTGAGCCAGGCTCGGCCTGGAGGACGACTACATCAGGAATTACAATCGGCTCGTTAAAAGATCCACGGAGGCGGCATTTATGGCTTCACGAGCTTCCGTGATTTTATGTATTTTCCGAATGCATCAGACCTTTGGGATGGGACGGGAGGTCGGTTTGATTGACATCCTAAAGTACCCGCACATTCAGTTTTGTTGTTAATTTTTGGCACATACTGATAAATAGATGAGCTAGGCGCAGAAAAAATGGGTCAAATGGAGGAAACAATTTTTTAACTTCACTGGATCTTTAATCTGTTCACCTCTGGGCGGAGTTTAATTTCCCTTTAAATTTCCCCTGTAGCAAGTCCAACAGTGAGAAAGCCGTATCATTTCGATGCCAAGTGCATATTCTTTATCTGCTGATTCTAGCACTTCACATGAGCTGTAATTCCTCATATTCTTGTTACGCGTCACCATTACATAACATTAAAAGGTAGGATGTCATCATTTCCTTGCCATCCATATTTCCCTGCTACCCAGGATGGCATATTTGATATCACTGAAAACCTTGTAATTTCTTATCCGTTTTAAATCTATATGCTGTAGATGTGAGCAAAGCCAGGCAGTAATTGCATTATAGGACCCACCAGTGGGTCCAGGAGAGTTTAAAGGGTTAATGTTACCAATAGGGTGATTAGTGATGGCGATTTAAAACCCATTTGACGTACAAATGTAATTCTTGTAGGCTAATAGAACTGTATCAAGAAAATATTTACAGTAGATAACCTAAAGGTCTTTTTATGTATTTGACACGGTAGACTAAAGCTGCTATTAGGTAGGCTAAATGAGATGGCTATTTCTGTATGACAAAAGCAATGTGTATATTTCAAACATGACTGGAGCCATGTGGCCAGTGGTGAATATTTTACTGATCTGTAAACTGATCTGTTTACTGATGCAAACAATGTCACCATTCTGTTTTGAATCCAAAATAGACCATTTGTGTAGATCCGATGAGTTTTTGAATTGGGGGGGGGGGGTCCATCCATCCATCCATCCATCCATCCCTCCCTCCCTCTGATTACACTCAACTCTTTGTTATTTTTTTATGTGATTTTGGTGGAAATACTACTGGGCATGCCTGGGGACAGAGCTGGGAATGAAAACAGAACCACTCCTTCTGAGTTGTCAAAAAACTATTTGTGTTCTCAAGCTTTGTCCCTGCAGACCACCGTACACTCTAACGTGATCGCGTCTGTCTGAATCATAGGTCTGAATGGTATGGAGCTAGCTAGTCAGACGAGAAGATTCATATCAATTTCACCTCTGTGCATCAGTTTTGGAGATGTTGGACGTTGTATTTCTTCACTTTTTTGACGGAGCTAGGTTAGCTGCTCCCTACTGCTTCCAGTCCTTGTGCTAAGCTAGGCTAGCATGCACCTGGACCTCTTCTTGTCCAACTTGGGGGGAGCTGGTAAATAAGTGTTTCTCAAAGTGTTGACATGTTCCTTTAAAGCAAGCACTTTACTGTGCTTAAAGGGTATAGGAGCCCAGGTATCATCAGTCGGGGGAAGCAATAAAACAACAGGTGAAACTAAATGTCTGAGCTTAAGAGTTGGAAGTTTAACCAAAATGAAAAACAGTAGCCTAGTTGGATTCATAAACATACTGGTAATATACCGTTTTTCTTTGTATACTGCTTTTACAAAGTTTGCTATTGTTCTATAGTCTACAAGCAGAATACATTTCCTACCTCCCGTACTTAAAAGCTAGGAACACAGATGGCTGTAGACATACATGCAGTAGTAGCAACACGTTTCGAACTAGAGTTCTTCCTCATTGAATGATAGAAATACGAATGGAATGTGGGAAAAATAAAAAATAACTAAGCACAATAAAGAGGAAATGACGAGGAGATGACAAAAAAAAACAACAACAATATATATCATCCCTAACGGACATGATTGGTTAACTGAATCAAAGTCTGTCTGAAGAGGAGTCTGTTCACCCTGCCACCATCTTGATAGTGGAGACTAACAAGATCTGACCCCTATCTTTAAATGGGGAGTCATTATCAGTCATTCATTATGTAGACCGTCTCTGACTGCAGCACTTATTTTCTCAGGTGGAGGAGATCAGAGAGATGGTGGACAATGACCTGGGCTTCCAGCAGGTGGAGACCAAGTGTCCCTCTCAGACCAAAACCTTCCTTTTCATCTCCAGCGACAAGAAGGTGGCTGGATGCCTTATAGCCGAGCACATCCAAGAGGTGAGAGATGGCCGTCATACACTGGCCAGCAAATGGTGGTGTTTTTTTGTTTGCAGAAGTTCATGTGTTTGTTGGGTGTTTTTGTTTGTGATGTCACAACTTCCAAGGACAGTAAACGGGTGTGTACAAGCTGCAGACAGTTAAAAATGTAGCCACATGCGGCGATTCGGGAGTTGGAGCCAATATGGACTGTCTGAACATTTTGGCAAAAATGGCAAAAACGAGTGTCAAAGGCTTGATCGTGAACGAGGATGTGGTTACTTTGGTAATCGCAATATCCGCCCAAGTGATGTAGGCTACTTTTATAGTTGGGACCTGGAATGTCATTCTGTTTTTTCGTTGTGCAACTAGATGACTTCAGATTCTTCATTGGTGTGCTTTTGGTCTGAGATTCACATTTAGCAACTAACTGTAGTCTCTGCAGTGGTGACTACAATGTCTCCTTCATCGGTCTTCTGACTTTTTTGTGCTGTTGTATACATAGTCTTGCGTTTGTCTCTCAGTGAGGCATTTGTTGTGGTGCTCAGGCCTTTTCTAGGAGTTTTCTCTTGCATAGGACTATGTGGTGTCCCAAAGAGACACTGAAATGTTTTGCAAATGCCCAGATGTAATTTCTTTCATGGGTTTGCGATTTACAGTATATTTGTGGCGACGTCATCGGCAATGAAACACCCAAGATTTACATCTATAACATGTTTACCTTTTCTTGTCACATGATCGTGATCTTGCAAAGGTTAGATGGGTGCACTGGTTCTCTGACACTGGCCTTTCAACACAGCACTGTATGACTGTTTGGCCTTAGGCTCATCTGTGCCAACCTTGTAGTCCTTGTGTACATGGTCCTCCCCACTGGTTGAGCCTTCACCATGCTGCACCATGTGACCTGTGATCATTACCTTGACTCCGGTAATCCCAAATTACCTGGACTCCAGCGTACCTCTCTCAGGAACCAGTTTGTTTGGCGAACTTCTCCAAATGGTCATAAACCGCTTTATACTCTTGAGTGATAAATCACAACAGCTGTACCATTCCATCCATCAACAGGACCCTGACAGCTGCGTTTATGAGGATCAAACACAGCAAAGTGGTTGCCCTGCTTAAGAGCTACACGTGTTACTTGCAAAGGTCACAAACCAGGCACCGTCATATATCAAAGCCCTTTGAATAGCCATATCTAGGGGCATATTAATGTTCCTCATATCAGAATCAGCAGCCTCATGAAAGATCCCACTCAATCCCACTGAAACCTGAACCACAATTGATTGAAAACTGCATCCTTCATGTTGTATGTACTTGGCAATTCATCTACAAATAGATATCCTCTTGTGCCACTTATTTCAACACTGTCTTTGAGGGTACTGTTCAACGTATTACCTTCAATAAGAACACTGTCAACACCATGAGTATTTTCATCATCACTCCAAGTCAGTACACTTTTTATTTCATTCATCATAACTGCTGCTAAACTGCTATATGCACCAGCATTATCATGGCAATACTCATTGCTCATTGTTTTGAGAAAAAGAACCTAATAAGAAGGTCCTCACAGGTGCTTTGAAAATACAGCTCTCAATATGTGGTCTTGGTGTCACTCACGGTCAGTGGTTCTTAAAGGAGAATGCCACCCAAAGCCTAGAGAAATCTCAGGCCAGAAAGGAAAAACCTGTCAAAGACTCATATTTTCATGCACTGTGGACTCGGTTTTTGTCCAAATGAAAATCCCTTTACACGTTCTGAATATGACTTTCCGTCAATGTAGTGTAGTGTTCTTTTCTGTCATTTGGACAATTGTAGGATTCATAGGGCTTGATTGACTGATTGAACTACTGATTGACCATAGGTACCAGAGTATGAAAGTTTTCTATCTTTTGGGTGGACAACCTCAGAAGATTACAGACGTCTCGCACATACCATTGATTGTTAATGAATTTTCAAAGATTTTAACTTACCCAACATATCTACCAAAGGTCATGACGATTGTATAAAATATTGATGACTTGTGACCAATGTTTTGCTAAGATACCTTAAGAGACGTGCTTACTCGTGTTCGTCGGTTGACAGCAGCGATACCATTTATCTGATTGGGCCCATCTCTGGACCATTAATGTATGTTGTTCCCCTGAGGCTCTAACAAATTTGGTGTTGATTGGGCCAAAAACTGAAAAAGCTTATCTGAAAAAACACATTTGTCATCTAGTCAGACAGGCGTTCTTGAGGCAGATTTGTAGAGTGAGGATAGATGGATGTCTGCAGCAAGTTTCGTGTCTAATGGACTCATGGCGTAGGGGTTAGGATTATAGGATTATAATTATAGTTTTCCCATCAGGCTGATTGGGGTCATATTTCTTGGGCAGCACTTGCACACAACTTCCAATCAATGGGCAAAATGTCATGTCTCTACCATTTACCATCTCATGGGAATATGCACAAACATTTCTGCTGAAGATTAATAATGATAATAAACCAGCACAAAAACAACCCCTAATGATGTTCCCCCTTGAATGTTGTGTAGGTAAGATACTTAATTGGCCCTGCCATACAAGGTCATTGGAATGCGTCTTCTTGCATATTCCTTCTTTGAAAATACACAACTACTTTGGTAGCCCTAGATAGGTAATGCATTTCTTTGGAGAGGTCAGAGTGTGGGGTCACCTGTAGGGCTGGGCAATATGGCAAAAAATATAATTGATATTTTTCATATCAGTCTATATCAATATACATCACAATATAAATCAAATCATTATTTCTGTCAAGCTTAAAGGAGTGAAAGGTGAAGATACCAGAAGGTTAACTGTGGTTGGAGTATTTTCAGTCAGAGCATGACATATGAGCCAAGCTACAAATGTGAGACCAAGAACTGTATTACCAAATAAATACTTATTTTTCTTTTATGCAACTTCATATGCAAATTGGCAATATGCCTTTCTGATTTGGGTTACTCTGGCATTGGCAGTATAGCATACTGGGATTTCAAGCTCATATACCTACATTAAATTGAGCTGGAGGTACAATTAAGGTGACCAAAATAGCTTTGTTTGACTTATGCTGCTCCCCAACTTACCAATAGCTGAGTGCAGTCGATGTCCAAAGCACTGCAGCCATGTCCAGTTGTTTAGTGAAATGGCCTTCACTATATTCGCCCTAAAGTCTGCTGTGATGCAGACTTGTCTGTCTTCACTCAGCCTCCAGGATGCTGTGTAGCGTTACAGCAGGGGACGTGCAGTCTGGGAGAAATGTTTACGTTACTTCGATCAACTTCTTGAATCCCTCCTTTCGACTGTATTGGAATCATGTCTTTTGCCATACAACAGGCTGCTGCATTTGTGATGTCTTTGTGTCTCTTCATTCTTTTATCATAAGGAATGGTGCTGGAAAAAGCAGACACTATGCTTTGTTGCCGAGGTGTCGCTGCCACAGGATTGTTTTGGGGGGTCCCCCAGCAGCACTTGCTTAGGTCTGGGACTGTAATGTCTTGCATTGTGCATGCTCAAGAGGATGACACTGCTTCAGGTGTAAAATTAATTAGTCTTTATGTGCACAGGTCTTCAACATAATTTGC
>OMKL01153500.1:2223-16570 GCA_900302295.1 Parasudis fraserbrunneri | reverse complement strand
TCTCTGTCCATGTGAGTCATCAGTCTGCATGGACAAGCTCCAGTGGGTTGCAACTCAAACGAGTTCACAGTGAAAAGCCCAGCACACAAAGAATCACCAATTCAATGGCTTCCCCGTGTTGTTGTTGTTGTTGTTGTTGTTGTTGTTGTTGTTGTTGTTGTTTACACTTTGTATGGAGAGAGAAACAATGAGCTATTCTTCTTCAAATGTCATTCCCAGTCAACACACCTCTTTTCTCAAAAGGAAAATAACTCTGCATCTTTTGTACACTGTAAGAATGAAAACATTGAGAAAACCAAAATGTCAAGGCAACTTACTTCAATAGATTTTTGAGTATTGAGACTAACTCAAACTCATGTTTTGAAACAGTTTTGCCAACTAATCAACTTTCGTTCAAATAATTTACTTTTCTTCTTTAGAGTTTTACTAATTAAGAATTCTATATTTCCAAAATCATTGAGTAAAATCAAACTCAACTCAGAAGTAAATTAGGGTTATTAAATTAATATTTTAAATTGCAGCTCAATGAACAGCCACACCAGTTTACAGCTCACTTAATACTTTATTATAACTGTAACAATTAACAGTAACATTTGCACTGATGAACCATACAAGTCAGTTTAGAGATGTTTTGGACAGTGTGAATGTGATATATTACCAGAAAGTGCTCAACCTGGTGTCCAGGACTCTTATTTGTTAAAGTTTGAAAATTGTTCCTCTGAAAGCCTTTGTCTGAGGTATTCAGAAACTCCTAAAGCTAGAAATCAGAGACAACTCTCCAATCGATGATGTCACTGGGATGTAAAATCTGGGGCTGCTCCATAGACAGTAAGTGGGGCTCTGACTTTAAATTGTTTGTGTGAGCTCTTACACCCAAATTATTATTTTTATTTATTTTTTTACACCCAAATTGTGTTTTTATTCAGGTTCATACTCTCTAGCAATTCTAGAATATAAACCTAATTTGGGTGTAAGAGTTTGTACCATATGTACCACCTGAAGCCTGCAAAAGGAATTTTTAACTCGATATTAAGATTATCAGTTCCAACGCCAAATCGTCCAAAAGAACAGTACCAATGTACATGATATCTGCCTTGACAGATGTTTCTTACACATATGAGGCGACAGTGGCTCAGGAGGTAGAGCCGTCGTCTGGTAATCTGAATGTTCCCGGTTCCATCCCCGGCTCCTCCTGGCAGCATGTCGAAGTGTCCTTGAGCAAGACACTTAACCCCTAACTGCTCCCGATGAGCAGATTGTCACCTTGCATGGTTGCCTCTGCCATCGGTGTGTGAATGTGTGAGTGAATGGATGAATGTGAGGCATAAGTTGTAAAGCACTTTGGATAAAAGTGTCATATAAATGCAGTCCATTTACCATTTACCATCAGTGTTCAAGGAATACAGCTGCTTCTTCCTACAAAGCAACAGTGCTTCACATGTCACATGTGAATGTGCTCTCTCTTTCCACCACGTAGTTTGTGAGATCTGCTGCAGATTAGCATTAACCAACAACATAATGCAAACAAACATTTTACTTTTGAACAGTTACATGCAGGACCGGATTGGGACAATAATTCAGGCCGGGAGTTAAACCCCACACAGGCCAGGCCACCTTGCACGCGTACATGACAAACACACACACACACACACACACACACACACACCAAAGCCTTAGACAGAGCTGCAAACCATAATCATATAGTCAGTTTTGACTGAGTTGTTTAACATCCTTCAAAAGCAATAGGCCTAATCGTCACAACAGCACTCTCCATTCCACAAAGGTCACAGGATCACTTCATTCCATATGGGCCTAATAATCACGGTATGATTCCACTCCACACATGGGTTAAATACTCTATTCAATATAACCTACCAAACAACAGCACTCCAGTCCAGCACTTTTCTCTTCCCTATTCTGTACCATTAATTCTTCACACCAACTTCATGCCCTCCATACAACAATCACAACAGGACTCCTATGATAATGCTGATATATGTTGTAATAAACATTTTACTTTGATAAGGTAAATCATTTAAATTTGTCCATACCGGCTTAGTATGTTATAAATGCACGTCAGTGGTGCCTCAATGAACAGAACACACCAAGAGACTATATAAAAGAACTCGTTGATGCACACAGCACGCACACACACACAGACACACACACACAAAACATATTCACTCTCTCTCTGTCTCTCTCACTCTCTGCCTCAGCTTTCGCTTGTCCTACTCACTAAGATCAGGATGCAACTGCAATCCAACCTGGCCGAATAGGTTAATGATACAAGAGAAATGGGACTATACGCTTTGAGTTGTCGAGAGCGGGTGACTGATGAACTTTTAAGGTGAAAGTAAAAGTAAATAAAAACCGAACCTTACAACTGAAGACTGATCAATATACTCGGTCCTAACTCCTCCAGTGGCCCATGAAAACAGGGCTGATGCTTTTTTTATTCAGTAAAAACACGATGCAGGTGCAGGAACAGAGAATGCTGTAGAAAGAAATGTTCAGAATTTGGTGCACAGTGGAGTGCGTTTGATTTGTAGTGCGGGCCAGCTGAGTTGCACGAGTAGAGGGACTGGGCCAAAATTAATTGATAACAAATTCAGTCTGCAGGCCATATGTGGGGACTTACCTTGTAGCCTACACCTACAGTCACATACTTAATAGCCTACATGTGATTTGGACTGATTATTATTTATTTTGTGCTGTGATCACAGGCCACGATGCAGGTCAAATCAGGCAGCAGACCATCGGGAAGTGTCATCTTGTTCTACCTAGCCATGCACAATGCTAAGCTAACGTCACATCGTAACCCTTTGTCCCGACTGCAGGCGTCATGTGAGCGTCATGTGAGCATGACGACGGCGCTGACGCGACACTGAAGCAACTATACCAGTTCCGTCTCTCTGGTTCCGTCTTGTCCGTGCATTTCAAAGCATCGAGCAGCAAAGGAGCAACTTTCTGTGCAGTGAGCAGCTTGAGTATTCCTGATCTATTTTTCCATCAACACTGACACATATGATTGACACATACATCATTCATATACACTGAACCTGACCAAGTAGGCTATTTGCTACATGCTACAGACTATAATATAGCATATTATGCTAAGCTACATTACATAGCCATAGGCTACTGTTTACAGAAGCAATTTCTCCGTCATACCTATAAAAAAAATATATAATATTACCATATCCTTGTTTTTTCGCTGACTTTGTATCATGGACAACACCAGCTGTAAATAGAAGAGCACTCGCTCTGCTGCTACTACTGCGTTGACTTCAAAGACGAAGAACAAGATGGTCAGATAATAACAACAAAATAAAGATAATATGATAAAAGTTAAATAATTACAATGATAAAATAATGATAAAACCCTAGAATATATAGTAAATGTCGTAAACCCATGAGGTTTGAAATAGCGAATAGCCTAGGCTACGAAATGTAGATAAATATATCGAGTACATTTTTATTGGCCATCAACCTCGCGTTTTCGCGTGTATTGTCAGAAAAAATAGACTTGAATCCAAAATAAATAAACAAATAGTCGGATCCCGAGGCGCAGCCGAGGGATTTAGACTTACAACCGGGCATAAATCCACCCATTTACCCCTTCCTCGAGGGGTTAATTGCTTTTCTACAGCTGTTAGACTTCTAGATATTATTAAAAAAGACACATAGTTGTGAAATGCGCATTGATACAAAAAAATACGGTCCCAAGCGGGATAGATCGTGTGATTTACCCCACAAATTGGAGGTCACGTGATGCTTACTAGCTAATCAGAATCATGGACCCAGACCCTGCTTATTTTAACGTTGTAGAATGTGTTTTAAACACCACATAAACTGAGGAAAGTCACCGCATCTGACTAAAATGCCATGCCAACATCTTATGTGTAATTTGTTTTCTGAAAAGTTTTGCCATTGTGATATAATACAGTCGGCCTATCTAAGGAAGAATTCCTCTTCTTCATTTTTAGACTCTTTATTAAGGCACAATAGAGCGACTTTTCAGGGGAAAAAACTTAAACATTTCAGGAAAATAAATGCACCTCAGATGCTAGCATGGCATTTTAGTCAGATGTGATGACTTTCATGTGTTTATGTGGTGTTTAATACACATTTTTGATACAATGGAAGCTTATGGCAGTGGTGAATCAGCAGAAAATAAATGTCTCATTCTGATGTAAAAACGAGCCAAATCGCTAGCCTAGCTTACCCTAATACATCATCAATATGCACCCAAAATACCCATAATCCCTTTAAAAAAATATCAGTTGAATGACATTCCGAGTTTAAAATGTCAATACTTCTATATGACCCTAAACATTGCAAAGCTGTTGCTCAATCAAATAATTCTCCTGTACTTTTAGTGGTAGAGGCAATTTGATGTCCCGCTCCATTCATTTTGCAGCTCTCAGGTCAGCATATTTTTCCGGAGCTGATGATGGAAGTGGCAAATGCGAGAATGATGGGTGAGGTTTATTCCAGTTCAAGTTCCAAGGAGCAGGTGACAACACGGTACAATCGCCACAAACTGCTGAAACTCTACTGTGGGGACAGCCTTTTATAGGACGAAATGGTTCAACATATTTATAAGCGCAAAGTAACAAGATATTGTCCACTAAGTGAGGTCATTGTGACATGTAAACTTCCACATGATTCAGGAATCGCAAGAAGGGAGGCGGAGCCAGGTCTGACTGATTGACCTGTCAATCAAAATCTAGTAGAAGCGAGAGAGGCTGAGACAAAGGTCATTGAAACGTGGAACTCCCATCAGCTCTGGGAAAATAAGCAGACCTAGGCTAGGACTATATTAAATTAATAGAGTGAGATGTAAAATTTCTTATACCAGTAAAAGTAGAAGAGGCTTATTTGATTGAGGAACAACTTTGCAATGTTTAGAGTCTTTAACTTGGAATGTCATTCAATGGACCTTTTTTTAAAAGTGATTTTTGTTGTATTTTGGGTGCATACTGATGATGTATTTCACCTTTTTTTTTTACGCTGCACAGACAAGAGTCTAAGCCAAGCTAGCGGTTTGGCTAGTTTTGACATCAAAATGAGAAAATATTTTATTTACAATATTGAAATTGACATTGCTGCTATTTAAGCAGTTGATTGCTATTGCACATGTCAGTTTCATTTATGACATTACGTTAATTTTCCCAGCTGATTTCCCTGTTCCTATACTCTAAGCTCTGAGAGAGTAGCAGTGCGCATGCTGGGGGGGGAGCTGCTTGACACATGAGGTGAGCAGAAACACAAAGTGAACAGATATAGTAATTAAATATACAGAGTATTGATAACATAACTTTTGCTAAACCCCTCACATCGTGGCAAGCTAGCCATGTACAATGCTGAGCTGACACCAAGCTGACAAACTGAAATGATATGTAATGGAAATGGTTGTATGTGTCATGAACTGGTTGGACATACGAGGACAGATTGACATTACTGTGTTGAAATGCAAATATGAACTTTGTATACTTTTTATCAGGTTAGTTTCATGGGTAGGAACGTATTTTACCCCAGGTACAAGATTGGCACCACACTGCAAATTAAACAAGAGTTTATCCAAATCTAGTGGCAGCAAGACGCCTGGCCCCTTTGTTAAAGAATAAAAATTTTCGAACATAGGCTACTTGGTGTCAAAAAAACTGCACTAAAAATGACTAAGGGCATTTGCAGTAAGCTGATTATTTTTGTCTGATAAATTGATGTTATGAGACGAAATCTGGATGATGAATACATTTTTGCACATGAGGTTGAAAAATAGAATGCCAGTCTCATTACTCATCCATAGTGCTACATAATGAGTTGACTGAATTCTTGAATGAACTGGTACTGGAACTGGACTTTGGACGAGGGCCTGGAATTGGCAGTGAGGCTAGGAGAGGGCTGGTTAAGGCCACAGTTGGGAGTTGAGGTTGAATGATAGCGTTTGTGTCAAGGCCGGGGCTGAGGTACTGCGTGAGCTTGCAGAGCCAACTGCCTCCCACCGTCTACCTGGCAGACCTCTGGGCAAGCTATCACTCATCAGCCTGGCTGGCAGCCTCATCCAGGGTGACCCGTTCTGGACTCCACCTCCCAGGCAGTCACTCCATCACAGCAAACAGGGCTGGAGGGTCAGTGGTCAGAGGTGCATGCTGGGGGTCGTAGTCAAGGGCACAGCCTCACTGTTCCATCTGGGGACTGGTGTGTGGCGAAAGCTGCCAGAAGGCCAAAGGTCATGTGACCCTTGCTGATGATTGACAGGACGGGATGCTGTAGTGGTAACATACATGTAACATGGTGGAAATGATACAGTATATGGCATATTGGATTGTCCAGCTGATATGTACTGTATGCTAGGGTTTTGATGGAAATATATGGACGAGCTGTTCAGTTTGCTGGTGCTTTGAGAATAGGTACTGGTAGCCTTTAGTATAAAAATAAATACAGTGAGGATGATGATGATGATGATGATGATGATGATGATGATGATGATGATGATGATGATGATGATGATGACACTACTACTGCTACTACTACTAATGATAACTCAAGGGAGCATGAGAGATGGTGAGAGGAGGCAGAAAATGCTTGTTTATAAATTAGGCAATGGGGGTTGCAGCTGTTCACACACACACACACACACATGCTATGTACTGTGACCTACAGTACTGTATCCTTGGTTCAACATAATTTCATTATAAGTGAGCATACACGTGACACATGAACAGCTTCATATGAGCGAGTTATATTTTCCAGGAAAAAAGAAAGAAAGATGATGATATTATTTATGCTTAAACCATGCAGGTCAGGAATCAACAGTTACAGGTCAGCAAAGGAAAAAATGTTTTTCCTCCTTTCTTTTTCCTCTTTGTTCAGGCGAAAGGTTTGCAAACACTCTATCTAGCTGAAATTAGCCTTAAATGGAGATTAGGTCCACGTTATCAGTTATTTACAGTTCAATTAAAAATGATAACCTTTAGCTATTCTATTGCCAGGAAGTTATATCACAGACTAACTCTTTTTTGTTTTAATGAAATGTTTCTGCCATCTGAGTCTGATAATATCTAAGTAACGTGGTTAAATTTTAACAGGTCTTATCATGGGACGCCACCTCACTACATGGCTGTTAAGGCATATCGTTATCATTTACAGAGATGATAACTGGATACTGTTTGAGGACAGACATAGGACGATAAGACCATACCCGTATAACTGTGGGAGCTGATGGCAGTTGTTGTTTGCCTTCAGTAAAAATTAAGAATTATGCCACAACATGCAGTATTTCCAACAGATAAGCACATTCTCCAAAAATAGGAAGAAAAATAAAACTTTAATCTTTTGTATTTTCATCTTAATTCCGCTATACATTTTAATTAACTTCAGGCTGGATAAAACATTCCTTAGGCACATATTGTGTACGTTTCCATTGAGATTCATAGTATTTTTCCATCTATTCCCATTTATTAATTAATTGCTCATTCATTTGACAATATTTAACAGGCGATATTGTTCTCACTGTGGAGCTGCACTATTTGCAAAAGGAACATTCTGTACTTGATTTATTTATCATTGGGTGGGTGTGGCTGTTTGATAGGATGTAGAACAGAGGGTCAAGAAACTTTTTGGCCGTGCTCTGCAGCCTGTAGCTCTACATTTGGCCCTCTGAAAAAGAGGGCTGGTGAACTTGGTGAAGAAAATACTGTTTTGCCAAAACAGACAATATTTTATTCAAATATTTGATGTGTCCACAGACTTAGGAATTACTTGGACATAAGTCAGATGGATTTTTAGTCATCACATTCAGGTTTTAACACATTAAATAATAAAAACTTGAAGAGCTAATGCATAATGTGTGTGTTATGCAAACATTGTTTGTTGGTCTACAATTCAGACTGCTCACTCTGTGCTAATGGCTTGGCTTTAGGTTTGCTGCCTTGTATATTTCCTCAGGGTTGACATCGGAATCAATCGGCTGAGGAGGGGTTCGATTTTCACTGGGTGACCCAGCAATATATTACAATGTTAAAATGTTAATTAAAATAAATGAAATATGAGAAAGATTAGCAGTGTGACTTAAATCAAGTGTAAATCAGTTCCCATGTAAAGACCTCATGTCAAGAGCCTCCAGTAGGCCATGGACCCTTGCCTGATTAGATTTTGTGTCAGGAAGGATCTGAGAATATCTTTTTTCCCATTATGTCCACGTACAAAATGACATCAGGTTTTATAATGCCAGTGTTTGGACCCTGCCTGGTCTTGCTCAGTTTGACCCTGTACCTGTCCGTGCCAGCTCTACTGTTTGCCTTACAAACAGAGTGCTTAAGCCAGAACAGTTTGTCCCCTTCTGAAGTGGGAATCATGGACAGGGATCATGTGACTTGTTGTGGAAAGATTTTCTTGCCAGGATTAAAACATCAATTACAGTGCACAGTATCAGTGGTTTCACCAAAAGTGTTTGCCCTCATAGTGTTGCCTATGTATGCACTCAGTGCTTTGTACACACAGTTAGACAGGCAGGCAGGCAGCTAGGCAGACAGACAGTCAGTCAGGCAGGCAGGCAGGCAGACACACATACACGTAGTGCTCCATGGGTCTGCTGTGTCAGGCTAGCACCAATTCAACACTGATTTCAATGACAACATTAACAATGATTCAATGCCATTATAGGTGCACGTTACTCATAGAATTAGAATCTGTATTAAGTTCTATGGGTGTACCAGCCAATCCAGAATGTAGATTTGAACAGGAATGGGTCATTCTAGGAAGGAAGGAAAGGAAGGAAACTCTTTATTTGTCAAGTACATTACATATAGCATACCAGGAATGTATCCTTCGCATTCAATCCATCCTAACTATTTAAGAGCTGTGGGCAGCCACGGTCCAGTGGCCGGGGACCAACTCCATTGTTGTGATCAAGAGTAATGGCAGGAGTTACAGAGTAATTTAATCTATCCGTTTAATTTCTATGGTGTCAGGAGATAGTGAGTGAACATGTTACATAAAGCCAAGGGTCACAGGACCTGAGTGGAGAACTTCAGTTCTCAGTTGTTTTTTTTGTATGTGTTTGAGGCAGAGCCAGAGTGGCCTGGAGGGGAAAGGGATCTGTGATTTCCCCAGGATAAATCCAGATGAAATGGACTGAGTTTGCTTTGAGGCTCAGAGATAGATAGTGACACATTTGGCTGGAAATGAGAGAGACACTCTATGGCTTCACCCAAGGCAAGCAGACAGGCAATCAGTCAGACAGGCAGTCAGGCAGGTAGGCATGCAGGCAGGCGGTCAGGCAGGCAGACAGGCAGGCAGGCAGGCAGGCAAGCAGGCAGGCAGACAGACGGCTACTAAATACCATCACAAGACAGGGTGAAAAGCCTGCAGGGATGATTCTGAACTTAAGGGCTGTGATCAGTCAGCACTCAGCAAGCATACTGAGGCGCGTAACAGCTTCAGTCTTGGTTGAGAGAGTAAGGTTGAGTTCTCATCAAACAAGACGTTTTTTTTTGTGTTCAGTAATGCCACAGGACCATGGTGAAGTGGGGATGTATATAAGTAAGGTTTAGCCTCAAAGTTGCTTCAGGACAACTACAGGTAGCAGTGGGGTTAAGTTGTGTCCATTAAGTGTTGAAAGAGACATGAACTTGTGTGAGTCAGAAGGAAGGGGTCATGCACTAGGATACTTGCCTGTTGACACAAAAGGGGGGAAAGCTTCCATAACAGCAGAGATAGTTGGTCAAGCAGCCAGTAGACATAAGACAATCAGAGGGGGGGATTAGTGAAGGAGGGGCAAAGAAAGAGGGCAAAGCTGAAGTGTCCACAGTGTTTACCCCAACACCAAAGTTGTCCTCTGTAAGCTTAGAGGGCGTGTGTTGAAAGGGATTTTGACATGAGAAGTATGACCTCCTACCTCAGTATGGCCAAAAAGTAATCTTCAGGCTTGTTTGATGTTTACTTTTGCCCTAGCGTCTATGGGTAGAATCTCAAACAGAGACACGCAATTTCATTATCTAGACGATGAATGCCTATTGGCTTTGGTCCAACTCACTACTCTTTGGTCCAGTTGACTACTGAACATGACCTAGCTGTTGCAAAGCAGACTGGAGACAGGATCCAGCTGTATTCTCAGTATTCCCACTGAGGTTTAAAAGCTCAATCTGTAATCCAAATATCAACAAAAGAGTAGCACTGCTGATTGGTGATTAGCTGGATGGCAAAAAGCGATGACGGGGGCCTTTCTGAAAGCTTCAGACTTTTTCAACTTGATGTGCCCAGACTAAAAAACACACTTGCTCTAAAAAAGGTTGAGCGCTCCAAGTACTTACTTTCCCTCTGCAACTCTTCAACCGTGGTTGATATCACCCAAAAATAATCTGGATTGCGTTTTTAAACCTCACTGGTGATGTCAGACTGAGTAATGGGAATGGCCCATTAAAATGCTGAACTCGTTTGAACTCAGGAAGTGAGGATTGCACTCTGTGACCTTCATTTCGATCTTTTTGTACATTTTCCAATACCCTTGTGTGCATCCTTGTGTGATCAGTATAATATTACTGTTAGGTACACTTTGGTGTACTGTATGTATCGTATTATGACAATATACAACATCTGAATAAATAATAAATCATTCCAGAATGATGTCCATGTACTAGACAGTCCAGTCTCAACAGGGCTCCAGAGAATGCAGTCAGACAGTTAATTTACATGTTAATCAGACATGATGCTGTTGGAAGAGAGCTCCCCGATCACTCACAGTAGAGCTGAATAGACAGTGAGTCCCTGCCGCTCACTCTATGAAGGCCTATCGTTTGCATAGATGACACTGATTACAAAGGTGTGCCACCTACACAGTGAACTCAAACAGTGGCCACAGAACATCTCCTTGTTTCCCTGTCTCTAGACTTTGTCAACTACAGGGTCAATATTCATCACATCTCTCAGATGAGGAGTAGGATCAGATAAACGTCACTGTTACATTTGAAGAAAACTGGCCTTAAATCAACATTCTTATTAAAAGCAGTAGCTATACATAAACACATTCTGTAGCTATCCATAATTAACAGTGCTCTCACACCTGCCGTGTGGTTTAATCGAATCCAAACAACCACATCCCGGTCTGCCTGTGGGCTATGAGATAGTCTCAAGTCTGCCTCCAAGTCAACCCTAGAGCAGTTTGTTTGAGAACTAAATTGGACTAAAGGCCGGAAAATGACAAAATAATTGTACATCTAATGAAAGTGATTGGCCAATTTTGTTGAAATCTTTCCGTATCTCTCATCATCATCATTGTCATCATCAGTAGATCATCATTTTTGGTTTTGTGTTGAAAGTAGCCAGTGATTTGGACCGTTTCAAACAAACTGCTCAAGGGTTGACAATAAAATAGTAAACGCCTAACGTTATGAGGTCGTCTGTGTTCCTGAACTCTTCACCCCATCTCTCTCCCATTAACTCCCTCATGTTATTGAGGCTTCAAAGGCTCACGCAAGTCAAAACCAGATTTTAACAATAGGATCCATCCGCACCCAATTACAATGGCGTTTTACAACGCAGACATTCTTTTTCTATTTCCAGTGAAAATAAACAGTGTGATTTGATGTTAGTCTTGAAAGAACAAGGGTCCCACCTCAGATTTTTACAGAGTTACATAACGTTCCTTTTTTCATGGGTTGCAGGTGGCAGGGCAGACGGATGTAAACAAGAGAGGGATTAGAGGAGAGAAAGCAAAGGAAAGGAAGTTGAGGGGGAGAATGAACGGACTCAGGAGCAAATCCCTAACAAACAAAAGCTTGCAAAGACAAAGTCTGAACAATGTCATGGGAGAGAGAGAGAGAGAGAGAGAGAGAGAGAGAGAGAGAGAGAGTAGAGTGGGGACAGCAGCATGAAGACAAAACAAAGACTGTGTTGCCCTACATTCAGTTTGCTGTTGTAGAATTTGGACGATAGAGGAGCACTCTATCTATAACACTCTATCACACCAGAGGAAGAGGGAAGCCATCAAACTTGTTTATTTCATTTCATTGTTTCATCATTATGAGTTTCCTTGAAATTGAAAAGGGTCTAACTGAATGTGAGTTGAATTTACAGCATAGAGATTTCATAGATGTTATTACACATGTAGGCCTATATCTAAAGTGATTTATGTTTACATTTCTATATATTTCCCCCAGTATCTGCACCTTGATTTTATCGCTCAGGGAGCAATATAAAGGGATGTACCATAATCGCTATTTAATGGACTTCTTGAGTTACTGCCTTGTTGTGACTGTGTGAATAGGCTGCCTTGGTACCATGCCAAAAGATGTCTGGCAGAAGAGTCATTGTTAAATGGTGTGTGTGTGTGTGTGTGTGTGTGTGTGTTCTGTGGGCTCTACCCCTGCTGCGTGCATCAGGCGCTGTCTATAAAAGGGTGATCAAGTCATTGTCATTCTTTGTGGGGCAGGCTTGCACACGCACACACACACACACACACACACACACACACACACACACACACACACACCATCATAGGCCCAGTCTGAGTTTTTGAGCATTAGTCCACCATTAGTGTGTTTTTTAGTGAGGCACTGCAACAACATCTTCCCAGACCAGAGCAAACCTGGACCGACCCGACCCCCAGACACGCAATGATTTACGGTTAGTGGACATACCAAGTACAGCAGCTGGATATTAGATTCATTAAAGCAGGCACTGACCACGCACATAAAAAAAACCCATCCAAATCATTCCCAACCATCCAAGATTTATGGTCAGGAGAATAGGGCTGCATCTTATTTTTTATTTTATTTTTTTTTGTTTGTGGATCTTTCGTCTTAGCTTCTTTTCAAATCATAAAACTATGTTGGGTTAAAAATGGCATAATTGTTAGGTTCTACTCTGTTTGGATACAGGCTAATGAAAGACATCCTCCGAGTTACCATGTGATTTGCAGGCCTGGCACCAGAATATCTTGGTCAAGGCGTCGTCTGCATGACCTTTATTTCTAATTACAAACTGCGCCCTCTTGGCATTTGTAATAGTAAATCTTGTCATTTATATTTTGTTTTTCATTGACTGATTGATTGATTGACTGACTGACTGGTGGAGTGATCATGGAAACCGTGTCACACGAATCTCCAAAATGGCGTCCGGTTTCATTCCAGCGGTGGGCTGTGCAGAGGACAGCGGGGGCTCGAGAGAGAGAGGCTGGAATGTTCCGGACACGCCGGGCTCTCCGGCCAAAACAAGCCCACCTTCGGTTCCGCGCTCCGCACGCTACATTCCTCCTGTACTCACGTCATTCCTCACTACGCCGCCGCTGGGATTCAAAACCAGACCCGCGTCTGTTTACGTTGTGTTGTATGACGCCGGCCAGGTGTCCAAAATACTGCGTTTTCTTTTCTTTTTTTGTGTGTGTGTAGTTACGTAAGCCCAGTTGATGTGTTCACGGATCTGGCTTGTTAGTGCGGAGAGCGAAAGAGCATTCCCATCATACAGCTGTGTACACACTGCCAGCGAGACGGGCTAGAATGAAAAGCCTGGGATCAAAGCGTATACTTTCGTGACCCAGATCTTTGTCCATAGTCTGACCTAAATATCACCTGTCCAAACCTGGCGAGATTACAGACGCTGAATGCACAGGCACCGATCGATCGCCACACAGCAGTGCGACTGACAGTATTCCTGTCTGTGGAAGGAAGCGAATCACAGTAACTGATGAGAGAAAACAGCCAGTAAAAAGACGGATGCCTTATTTCATTGCTTTTGCTGGGGTTTCGGTTTTCACCGAAAAACAATGCCGATTCATTTTGCACATGATCTCACACCAAAACTCTCTACCGTTTTGCACACAATCGTTTTGTTTGGCAATTATTGAGAGAAAAGGAGTCTGAATATGTCCTCCAGTGATTTAATCGGAGGACACTGTCCCCCATTTTTTCCATGTCCATAATTTCACAAGGAGTCAGTGTCTTCCCGTGACAATCGCTGGACACGTTCAAACTCATCAACTCGCATATAACTAAAATTAACGTGCGCAAAACCGTTTACAGTTTCGGGATATGCGCGAGATTACGTGCGAAATAAATCGGCACCGGTTTTTTGTTGGTGAAGTGCACCTTTAAGAAAAGCCTCTTGAGCACTGAGGCTGGGTTATATTTAGCCGTGGCCCCCTGTAGCTCGGGCTTAACTGGTCTAGCGCTGCGAGTTGCACACTGGACTCCGGTTAATTAGGTGATAAGTGTCTATCCCGGTCAGCGTCAAGCTAGCTGAGGCCTCGCTCCGTCTCAGTCGCCTCTCTGAGCCCTCCCAACCCCCTTCTCTGGCCAGGGGATTTTCTGCCTGTCGGTCTGCTAAACCTCCTGACCGCCTGCCC
>OMKL01153498.1:22994-33148 GCA_900302295.1 Parasudis fraserbrunneri | reverse complement strand
CGTGGCCTCCAGAAGGGTGTTGTCAGGGACCGGCAGCGTCTCATACAACAGGGCATTCAGAGTCTCCTCGTAGATGCGTGCTTCAGGGAACTCCACCTGAGAAAGAGACACAATGAATTTAGGGCCACAGATAGTGAAGTAAAAAAAAAAGGTTAACTCCACACTAGAAACGTATAGTACATGCCCCTCTTAGCCTATGTACAGGGTGGGGAATTAACACTAGCCAGCAGCCAATGCTGGTCAATTTTGGTTGTGCTTGGTACGCTTGGCTACTTTACCAGCCTCTTCAGCAGGTTACCAAACATTGGGCCTCATTTCTCAATCTGATTGTATGTTGCTCGTGTATTTGTGTGTAAAATGCAACTGTACTAACATACTCCACATTTATCAACCTTGCAGACACCACAAGAAATGTTCATATGCCGTTTCCTCAGGTGCGCCCTCATCCATGGGACAAGTTAATTTACATACATTAACATAACACACCCACTTTTCACCACATATGGAAAATCCGGCGAACGCTTGAAATTGCTGATTGGTGGACAGTTCCTGCTTGTGGAGCCTGCACTTGAAGTGAATCAATGTGCAGCATAAACATGAGCATAACAGTTGGAGTAGGCTAAAGCTTAAAATGATTGGCATGAATCACTTCCAGTGCTGATTTACTCTGCTTCCTTATTATTAGGCTCCATGGTTTATATCAATAATTGATCAGATACAATCCATAATTACATTACATAATAATAACATAATTTAACAGGCAAAGTGTAGTTGTCGAATGGAGTATGTGAAGCCCAAAAAAGACGTTTTATACCCATGCCTTGTGTCCCTTCTGTTCATTGTTCATAC
This sequence comes from Parasudis fraserbrunneri, assembly GCA_900302295.1. NCBI lineage: Eukaryota > Metazoa > Chordata > Actinopteri > Aulopiformes > Chlorophthalmidae > Parasudis > Parasudis fraserbrunneri. Next base: position 32,299 of record OMKL01153498.1, on the reverse strand, counting down.
AGACTCGATAAAGATAGTGCTTGGAGGAGGGTAGATTTCTCACTCCTCCCCCTTCCAAAAAGAGAGATTCAGCCTTAAATTTGAATTTGTCTGAGGGCAATCATCCTCGCCTTGGTCTGCTTCTTCTCAGTGGCGTAGACGATGGAGGTGCAGCAGACCTCGGCCAGTTTGCGGCCCTGCCCGTAGAAGGACCAGCAGCAGATCTCGTCGCCGATCACGTCCTTGATGAAGAGCACGCGGCCGTTGTAGCTCAGAGACAGCCTGTCGAACAGCTCCATGTTCTTCAGCAGGTTGTCGTCCGAGTTGCTGTCGGGAGACGCATTAGGAGAGACAGTGAGTGCTTCATAATTTACTCTACTCTCAGGGCCTTGGCTACTCCCAACTTGATTAGTTAGAACTTGCACAATATTATCTTCCCTCACAGAGTAAAAAAAAAAACCTGCTTCTGCTTGCTTACCTGGTGTAGGAGTACTTGTTATTGCTTCTGTTGTACACTAGCTTCACCACAGGCTAGTGGAGAGGGAGACATCTGAATAAATGGCTTTTTAATATCATATATATTATGAATACTGATAGCACTAAAATAAGCATTTGGCCATGTCCACACCAATACGTTTTCGTTCTAAAACGCATAACTTTTGCTACGTTTACGCCGAGTGTCCACACTACTCTGGTGTTTTCCAACCCCTAAAACTGAGACTTTTGAAAATGCTGCTGCCCCCGTTTTCATTTGAAGAATCCAGGGTTGCGTTTTAGTGTGTACGGGCAGAAACAGCGACTTTTGAAAACGATGATGCACACACCCACGTCCACTTCCTGATTGGGTTTTATCAGTCATGACAAAACAAAACATTACAGCCAAAACATTATAGCTAGGCCTACATACCTTTTGTGATTTTATCCTTCTTGTGTGGGTAATCTCTGCTCTTAATTTTCGCCATTGCTGTTCATCATAATGGTATTTTCTGCAACCAAGCAACCGCATGTACCGAGTAGACAATCTGCTTCCTGTTAAAACCGGCACGCGCATGCCCAGTGTATGTGAATGGTCATATGATATGTTTTCAGGCGAGCTAACATGGATGGAAATCTTTTCTGAAACAGTGCCAAAAATCGTTTTCGTTTTAAAACAAAACTCCATTCTAAAATGAAAACATATTCGTGTGGATGTAGCCTTAGCCATTTAGCAGGCCAACAAAGCAAACGCACACACAGACACGGACAAACATTGACTAACACAACTGAGTAAATATACTGTAGATTAACACAGAAAGTACATAAATATCACCTTTCGCTGTGAACAGATCAAAAATCAAAGCTGTAAGCACTGTTGTCAATATTTTATTTTGAGCCCCCTACCACCTCCTCTGCCTCACCTTGGTACAAGCTTGAATGAGCCTCTCCTCCTCCTTGATGGAGGTGACCACAGGGATGACACACAGCGCCTGCTCCTGATTGCCCTGTCAATCACATAGAAGAGCAGACCCACAGGCAGTTACAGAACTCTGAATGACCGTCACTATTCTACCAATGTCAGTGCGTCTCCGGGGCAAACTCCATTTAAACCTCGTCTTTTACCTGAGGCAGGAGAGTGACATTTACATTCCAGGGTCGAAACCCCCCGAGGAAGGAATGATTTGTGCTTTCATTTTGGGGGACAATATTTGTGTAGGATGGTGTTTTGAGTACGTCGGTCCCCTGCACTAGCTGACTTGTGACAGGTCAGAAACATCACCTTGTCACGCAACACAGCCAAAGTATCAGTCCCATGGCCACTGGAAACACATGTCAGTTAGGGTTCAAGTGCCATCTAACCTTCTGTTCTATTGTCTCCCCTCCTCTTTTCGTCTAAACGTCTAAACCTTGGCTAGCTAGAGTACTGAGCGCACACCCATCAGGCATTCCTATGAACATCTGTCAACATGATGCACACCCGCAGCTACGTCTCTCGCACAGACGGCACAGAAACCAGTATTGCTGCCCTGGCCTACAGGCACAAGAACACACACACACACACACCGGTCCACAGCAAATCAAAACTGGCCAGCTGAGGAGAGCCTGCAGCCTCGTTGAGCAGCTGAGTAGCACTTATCGTTAATGCTGCGGAAGAAAGTACGGCAGAATTTGACAAAGTGATGAAAAGGGGATGAAAGGAGCCTGTATTGAATTACCCAAGGAGAGCTATATAGCCGGTAACAGTCTGCAGAAAATTGTGGGCTAAGGTAGTTTCTGAGTGATCCAAAACAAGCTATGAATTCTCAAGCAACATTACCCATTTACCATGGAGTGGATAAATAAACGAGAGAAACAATGGCCTTGTGTTAGTGCTTGACATCATACTCCTGTAGATCAGATAAAGGTAGAAATTGCCAGAAAGTGCTGGGTAAACCATCAAACCTCAACGACAATATGAGAATATTGTGATCCTTACTGTTTTATGATTAGGGTTGGCTACTGTTGGAAAATGTTTGATACCGACACAGGTTCCGATACTTTTTTCGATACCTTTCTTTGTTGAATGAAAGGACATTTAGGACAGGTGTAACTAGGTGTCGTTTTTTGATACCCAGCCCTGCTTATGGCGCACAGATATTGGATTCGAATACTGTGCTGTAGTTTGATCCATTATTGATTTTCAATATACTGCAGTAACAAAGCTGAACTAATATTAATAAAAATAATAAGAATATAAGAATAATAAATAAATAATAAAAATAATAAAATCAAAATCAATTAGCACTCTCAATGACCAAAATGTATTTTTCCATTTACAAGAACATCACAGAGGTACATCATGTGGTCTTCCTTATACAGCCTCGATGATGTAAATAAGAATATCTGTACTTGAAGAATAATGATGGTTAAAATTATTACAAAATTATACTGAAACATGTAAATAAGAATATATGTACTTGAAGTGCATTGATGGGTGAAATTATTAAGATGTTACACTGTAACATGTAAATAAGAATATTGGTACTTGAGAATATTGATGGATGAAATGATTAAGATATTATACTGAAACATGTCAATAAGAATATCGGTACTTGAAGAATATTGATAGGTGAAATAATTATGATATTATACTGAAACATGTAAATAAGAATATCGGTACTTGAAGAATATTGATGGATGAAATTATTATATTATACTGCATCTAAATTTCCCACCCCTAAAATCAGCCATGTGTGGGTGCTGCTGACCTGCAGGCTGTTCTGGCAGAGTTCCACCAGGCCCTGGATGAGGTAATACTTGGCTTCAGCCAGCAGCTCCAGAACACCCTGACGGCCCTTGGGCAAGGAAACGGTGCCCTCCCGCAGGTAGCCCAGGATGCTGCCAAAGTGTTTCCCACTGCGGTCGATCAGGATCCAGCCTGCACGGAACCAAGCAGAGCAAGTTAGACAGTGAAGGTGTGGTTCTCAAAATAATGGAAACACCAACATAAGGACCTCACTCTGTGATGATGGCTCTGTAATGGTATGAGTTGCTTGTTCTGGCCTGGGAAATGTCAATGATTATCGCTACTAAAAACAATTCTGAGTAACCACGTGGACCCTCCATTTTGACGATAACAGCATAAGACACTGCCTCAGCCATTGCTTGCTTATAGTCTGAATCTCCATTGAATGTCCACTTGATACATATCTGTTTTTTGAGAAGGGATGAATTATCAAAATTATGCTATTCAAACCACTGGATGACCACTTATGCCTTGCTGATAGGGGCATACTGAATGCAATATTTCCATCAAGAAAGCCATGCACCACAGGATGAAGGTGATCAATCAAAATCTTAAAATTGGTTGTGATTAGTTTGTGTAGTGATGGTCGGACCGAAATCATGACATGAATGAAATAGTACATCCCATACTTGTACAGAACTATCAGGAACCTTGACACTGGGTTTGTGTGTTATTAAATGTTGTGCCTCTTTTGAAAAAATAATGCACTGGGTCATGAAGAAATCTGCAAGACATTTTTTTGGAATAAACATAGTTCTGTCTGAATGTGTGGAAAGTACCCTGACGGCGCTCACCCTCTCTGTCAGTGAAGACCTCCTTCTTGCCACTGAACATGGCCTTCAGCATAGAGTTCTGCCTGGTCAGCACTTGCAGCGTGGTGTAAAACAGGGTCCCCCCCACGTTGAGCCGCACATACTTGTTCCCCAGGCCCCCCGCTCCTCTGTAACTGCAGGTCTTGGTCTTGGGACAGGCCAGAGGGGGGGTTGGGGAGCGGGACTCGGCCTGGGAGTGAAGCCGGTGCAGGCAGCTCTCCCCGGACATGTCCCTTTGAAGGTATATGACCACCCTGCAGACGGAGGGCCGCAGGTCCCCCGCCGTGTTGTCAGCTACTGGGGAGGCCACTACAGCCTCTCACTGCTCCAGATCATACCTGCCAGCATACAAGAGCCCTGTGAGAAATATTATCCTTTAGTACTACACTAAAAGGAATGTTGTTAAAACACATGCATGCCCCACAATAGAAGGGAGGAAGCCACACACCCAATCGGTATCGTCCCCTCTTACTTCCCTTTCCCCTGGAATGGAATGTGGACAGGAAACTAGATCAGAAGGGAGGGGGGACTGCTATGAGAAAAAGGACTGATTACTAGTATAGTGACCATGGTTGGCGTACTCGTTATGACTTATTTCATTTGGTACATAATATATTGGTACTGATGTTGGTGTTCTCCATTAGGACAAATTCTAATGTAACTTAGCTAGATAGCTAGTGTTGCTAACTATCTCTAATGTTAGTTCAGTACGTTAACTTAGTTAAGTTTTGCTGGGTTCCGCATGACAAAGCTCTGTATGATTTTATGGGCCTGTCCCTGGCCTGGGTGCCACAGGGTCCCTGGCTGAAAAAGATGAAGAACTAACACAGAACAAACTCATGGCGAGCAGTTAGCGTTAACGATAACGTTAGATCTTGGAGCAGTTTACTTAACGTTAGCTAACGCTACATGAAATCTGAACAGATAATGAGGTTAATTATAATGATGCCAATCTGTCGTTAGGTTAGCTCGCTAGCTAGCGTTAAGATCAAAGTAACTCACCCACACCTTATGTCGTGTTTTTGTTTGTTGGCAACGTTGGAGATAACAGTAACGTTAGACCAGCTAACGCTAAGTTAGTCAAAGTTAACCTAGCTAGCTTAGTTAGCTAATTTTGTTGCTACTGCTGACCGTTTCTTGTCATAAAGATAACGCTTGCTTTGCTTGCAAGCAATATTATTATCAAGCTCGTTGAAATCTGACGGTAAAAATGTAACTTGCTGGCTAATTAGCAATCATCATCAACACCACCAAGGGAGGACGCGCACTAAAAACTACAAAAAGCTATGGCGTGGCGAAGCCCTTCCTGCAAACACAGTTCCGGAAGAGTTTCGTTACTTAACCTTCAAAATAAACGTCACAAAACTTGAATGTTGAAGGGACTAATATTTCTCTCCGAGAATCAAAGTTCAAAACACATTCAACTGACATTTTGTAATAGGCTAAGATGCATAATATAATGAAATAATGAACATGAGGGACACTAGTAGTTTTCTTAAAAGTAGAATCCGTGATGCCGTCAAACAGTGACCTCTCTAGGTGAAAGAGCCCCGCTTGCTACTGCACTTTGTTTAAATCTTTTTTTTTGGGGTCTGATGTGTGGGTTGGAGTTGAGTGGGTATAGTGGAGGGGTTTCTATTGCTGGCCACACCTTAGCCTCTGCCAAGAGAGGTCTGGAGAAATTCAAAGTAATAATAATAATAATAAGTTACTAAACTCCAACCCACACATCAGACCAAACATTTTTTTTTTTAACAAAGTGGAATACCAAGCGGGGTTCTTTTGCATAGCGGTCACTGTTTGAGGGCATTACAGATTCTACCTTTAACGTCTTAAAGAAGGTGAACGGTTGCCTACTTTCTCAAGCCGAAAATCAGTCAAAACCTTTTAGTCAGCTCTCACTTGTTACGTGGGCTACACCAATTAACCTGTCTATTATTTTTACACTGTATACCAGTTGGAATATGGCTGATGACCAAACACGTTCAATGTGTAGAACTGAGGAAGACATCTATATAGATGGTATAACAGAAGCGATCAACAGGACACTTGAGCAAGAGGACAACTGAGTGGCACATGAACTACAATTGAGCGACAGGACAATTAAGCCAGAGGACCCTAACAACAGGTACAACAGGGCAGGATAATTAGATAGATAGATAGATAGATAGTTACTTTATTAATCCCCTTGGGGAAATTCACCTGTCCGGTAGCTCTCACAGAACACCGAACCCAAATATGCAGTATAGATAAGTACCCAGTAAGTACACAGTAAGTACTGAAACAACAATATGATCATATTGTATGATCATATTATATGATCATATTATATGATCAACAACGATCATATAATGTTACCAAATTTTCCATAACTCGAGAAAATATTTTCAGTGGTAGAATGAAATTCATGTGATGTAGCTTACAATATACACATTTTATCCAGCAATCCAGTTTGAAAGCTTACCTGAAATTGAGGATAAATGCAGAGCTGTGCTATTCAAACAGGCCAAATGTCTTCCTTCATCCTTTCAGTGCTTCAATGTTTTCAGAAGACAACACTACAAGGATGAGACGGGTATTGAGGGCGGAAGAGATCTAAGAAGAAAAAACCCTGCACTTTGGAAAGATCTAGGTCTATGCAAAAGCACACCCCAACACGTTGTGGGTTTGCTTATGGTACCTGCGCTTTCTTGCAAATTAGGCCTGGGATTTCATCTGCTGTCTAGATTTTAAGAAAGAATAATTTGCCAAATTCCATTGTATCCTATTCATGTCAGTGAAATCAATAGAAATAAGTGGAAAACAATTTGACATGTACATGAAATGAGACATTTTGATCTCACCTACCAGTTCACATAGTTTTTTGACTATGATGGCAAAATGATAAGCGCTGACAGATTTACAAACACCTGTAGGCTAAGTTAAAAATAGACCAACTTTCTGTAGCTACTGGAAAAGTTTTCATGACATGATGTTTGTGACAATGAAACCAAATCCGATCTAACACAATCACACTGAAGACAGAAAGGCAGAAAGACAAGTCTTTATTTATCAGAGCAGAAGTAACAAAGGATTTTTTGCAAAATAAAAACAAAATAAAACAAAATCATCCAGATATCACCCTCACCGCACTTTAAAGAACAACCGGTTTGGTTTCGTATTTGAATTTTTATTTCATTTTTAATACACATTTGAACGGTTTAAATTTCATTTAATTACTTTGTTTTTATCGCAGATGTCAAACTGTTATTAACTTCCTCGTCGAAACAAGTAGAGGAGGAGGAGGAGGAGGAGAGAGGTGGCGAACGGCTGTGATGACATCACACCTGCCGCTGTCCAATAAGGGGGTGACGTGTAAACAGCTCATCTCAATGGGGAGGGGCAGTGCCGACCGCTGCCAATAATAATCAATATTGACAGAATGTGGACTGTAATAGTGGGGACAGACATATATTGAGGAGTGAATATACCAACAGCCTACCACCGAAAACGCCTACCAACCTTTCCCTCCCCACCACAACACCTCAAACTGTACATCTGCACCAACTGATGTGTGAACATAAGCTGTCGGAGGAAGTGTATTTACAACCTAAATGATCAGTTCAGAAGCATGTCAGAGCTCATGTCAAGAGCAGATTCTTAGTAGCTTGGTGGGGGTGCAGTTATGCATATGGTGTTTGTGTGTTTGTGTTTGCATTAGCGTCCTCACTCGCCACCTTGTCCGAAAGCCTCGACTCCCCTTCCGCTCATTCAGACACTCTCCGGTAGAAGTAGAGATAACCCAGGTCCTTAGGGGGCTTCTCTGAGGCACACACTTTCTGATCATTGAAGATGACCCACCTAAGAAGGAGAGAGAGAGGGAGAGGAAGAGAAGGAGAAAAGAGCGATTGGGTAATGGATAGTGAACAGGAGATCTGACTCACACATACAGCATAACATAAAAGGTAGTATAAAATCCACCGGAACTTGTACAGTGTACATAAATAGCTATAAGTGTGAAAGCTCAATCCAGAGTTGGTGTATGGCGCCCCCTGTTGAGCCACTGTCATCTCTAAGGACATCGAACTATCTAACTATAAAGGAAGGAATCTCTGTCCATCTGTCATTCGCAAATCTCGAGAACCGTTCATGCTGTGTTATGCTAGATTTCTTATGGACTGGAGCGTCTGATGCATATGTAATTGGGGAATGTTAGTAAACTGTGTGGATAATGTAGCCCTACTAAATTACAGTAACTCTTGAAACCATTAGTGAATGTTATGTAATGTAGTAACTATAGTTTGTGATATGGTGACCAGCCGTTAGGCAAGTTAGCCACAGCAGGGCACCAGACAGAAATGGGATTAACGTTACAGCCCAGAGATTGCTTTGTTCGTAATTACGATGCATTATTTTCTGATGATGAAGTTTGTTGATAAAAGCTTTTCTAAAGGTTCCTCATAGCCATGAAACGTGTGCCTTTGTTGTTTAATAGCTAAGGGGTTAGTTCACAGCCCACCAATATGCAATTAATAATCAGAGGATGTTTGTAAATTTAATTTGAATACTGATATTCCTGTAACATTAGCTATTATTAGCCCCGTCAATCATTGTTAAACAGCCTCCTAAAACTGCTGCAGTTTTGACAGAATATCCAGATCGAAATAAAAGGGAGAAGGAATAAAGAATACAGATTTTGTAAGCGCAATATTTTCAAGGGACACTACACAGGTTACTTTTTTTCTTTTTTGCAATGGTGAGCATTTTAATTTGACTTGCCATGAGCCCTGTAAAATAGGCCTGTAATCATCTATGGATCCTATTTGGAGACCAACAGCAAATAAACGAATGTGCACATTTGGAAAAATCAGTCGGGATTCTCTGAAATGTGTTCTTTCATTTAGTATGCATGTCTTCAGCAAAGGTCATACAAGACAGATATGTTGGGTTTTAGTGTGCTTCTCCATGCATCTCTCATAGGCTTCAATAGAACTGGCACCAAGCCGAGCATTAGAACACTGGTATTATGACATCATGACCCTTCCTTTGTTTTTAGTTTCCTTGGGGCCAATCAATAGGGCAGTTCCAAGCAGGCACGCGCTCCGAATGGCCACGTTTTGAACAGGCACTGCATTAGTAACCATAACTAGTACAAAATACAGTGTGGTCCGGCTACATTCATTAAGTGGTCCGGAAAAAAAAGATGTTCCGCGGACAGGAAGCCCGACTTCCTCATGGAATCTTCTTGCAGCACTGTTAGAAGTCTCCCACTG
>OMKL01153498.1:2109-20308 GCA_900302295.1 Parasudis fraserbrunneri | reverse complement strand
CCTCTATCTTTTCCCCTCTCTCCCCCTCGCTCGCTCACACACACGCGCACGCACACACACACAGAGAGAGGGAGAGAGAGAGAGAGAGAACGAACTCACTCAATCCCTCCCTCTCTACCTAATTCTGTTCTCTCTTTCTCTCCATTTCCCTCTCTCCCTCCCTACTTTCCTCTGTTCTCTCGCCCTCACCCCTCCCTCTCCCATTCCCTCTCTCCCCCGCCCTCCCTCCACACACCAGGCAAACGATGACAGTTAGCTCACAGTTTTTTTCTCTGAGTAGAAACAGCTGGTGCTAAAGCCCTATAGCCTATCAGGATGTCCCAAGCTGAGCTGTACCGTTGCGGTATTGTACTCGATGAGGTCATCCGTGTTACCATAAGTCTCTGCGGAAAAAGACGTTATTATGAAGCGTGACGTGACCTCCTGTGGTGGACTTGGGGGTACAATTATGGAAGATTTAATCAATTCCTTTTTTTATTTGGCCGATTTACAACCTTCCTCTATCAAAAATATGGTTTATTGTATCTGATTGCCTTAAAGGTCTCCTATCCTAAAAATGGCCTTTTCCTGTGTTTTGCATAGGTTTTACACAATGAGGGGTTGTCCCAACACTGAGAAAATGTGAAATATGTACTTGGTGCAGTTTCTGAAGTTCAGCTGTGACAAGACCCCTCCCTATTGGAACAAGCCATTCAGAATTGCAGCTATTATCGACATAGTCTATAGCCAGGCATGCGCCTTGAAGTGTGTGCTTGTGAAAAAAGCGTGTGTACAAAATGGTGGCTTGCTCGTAAACGTTCTCATTTTCCACCTAAATGGTTCACTAAAATATGTTCCTGACAACATTTTAGGCGAAAAAGAGGATATGCAATTGCTGGATCTTAATTCATATTTGATCTGCTACGCCTAGTTTTACAGTTTGATCTGAATTTCGTGAGCCAGGCATGCCGCAGTTCTTGTTCCAAGTTCGTGCGTGTGTCATGCACACAGAAACAGCCCATCAAGGACTTGACTGAAATAGAGAGGTATAGAGGCATGCTAGAATGCATAATCCGAGTGGTATTTGCAAAGACATGTTCTGGGGACCTCAGAGACCTATATTAACTTGTTGAAAATGAGTAGAATATAGGACCTTTAAACGTGGAGGAAAAGATGGCAACAAAGAAGAAATTTCTTCAAGCAAGGTATCTTTGGGGACTGCTTTACATTTGTGTCATTCACATTTTATGCTCTAGAAATGAGACTGTAGCCTTTTATGGATTTCATGGCACAGGTCATGCCCAACCAGGAGAGCTCATATGAGTGATTTCACTGTGTTTCATGCATCGCTGCGGGGAGAGTTTTCTCTTGTTCAGCCCAACTTTAGCTCGCCAAAGAAAGAAGAAAAAGTTTTTGCAGGTTCAAGACAAATAATGGCATAAACATCTACTCACCCAGTTTTTTGGGGACCCAGTCAAGGCCGAAAGTAAACTTCTTGATCTGGATGACAAGGTGGTCGGGGAAAGAGGCAAATCGGGTGGTTCTGACAAGAGACAGGCAGAACCTGAGGTTAACATACACTTCTTATAATTCACTCTGGAGAGAAGAATGTAGATGATGATAGGTGTGTGTACATGCGTTTCCCCCTACTTGGTAGCCGTGGTCTTGGACTGCACTGCAGAGCTCCAGAAGTCTGTGAGGGTCTCCGGTTCGCTGAGGGCGGCCATGCACGCCGTGAAGGGGATTTGGGCGCGCACCGTAGGGGTAGGGCCCGCTGATGAGTCCGCCTCCTCGCGCCGGCGCTCTGCCTCCTGTAGCTCCTCTGTTGGGAGGAGGACCGAGAGGGAAACAAAGAATGACGAAAGGGTTGCTTTCCCACATGTAAAGAATCCCTGTTCCAACTCCTTACTCACTGGTGGTGCAAGGATTCAATCAGACAGAGCTGGGTCAGGATTCACTGATCGGTGTAGACTTGCTAGCTTACTTACTGATAGAAAGATCATGTGGGTCTTTTGGACCATCAAAGTGCAATTGCTGCGAGAGGCGTTTTGAGATGTTTGATAGGTCATTTTATGCCCATTTTCCAACTCTTAAGCCCCTGGTCCCCGATGACTTTGTTTGGAGGAAAGCTGAAATAGAGCTGTGTTAGCTAACTCACTGTACAAGGACCCAAAACCGAAATATAGTTTCAACTGACATGGGAGTGAGTAGATATTTGATGGTAACAGAATTTTAATTTTACAAATGTCAAGACATTCTGCTGCTAGTTGTGTCATCTGCTTTTCTGGCATTGCTTCCATCGGACGGTGGATAATTTCTTCTGTCGAGAATTGAACATAAATGCGTATTCATAGTTTCTCCCTCTTGTCTCTCACAAACTACCGGGACACATGTAGGCCTTATAGCAGGCTTATCAAGTCTGTTGAAACAGTCAAAACAGTCAAAACCCTACCATCACCTGTGCCATTTGCCTTTTGACATGAAATGTGCCAACACAAGAGGAGAAAAGGGCCCCTTTTTATTGTGATAGCTGCTGAGTATTTTGAAGGAAAATAATCTGGGAAAATACAAGCTACTTTAAAAAAGCTACTTTTTACCGAATTTCCCCACGGGATAATAAAGTATTTCAATTCAAAGGTATGCGTGTTGTCAGATGAGCATCATAATAAGTCTCCTGAGTCTCCTAAATATTCAGGACTGGAGGGTGAGTTTACAGGTCAATGTGTGTGTGGGTGTGGCATCTCTCTGCGTGCCATTCCTGTCAAGGAAAAGACTTGATGCATATCATCACCCTTTGTTGTTACTCGTTGGACATCATTGATGCCATGTCTATTGATGCAGTTATGCCCTGTTGTCTTTGCTTACCTATTATACCTTTCTATGATTTTCTCTGTATTTTTTCTCATCACTATTATTTTTCTCATTATTATTATTACTACCATGTCATTTACTTTTTTCTTTTTTTACATTTGTTGCCCACTTCAACACCTATTGCACATCTGGTGTTCTGGTTGGGGGGATCTCCCATCAAATTGCCCATCCAAGGTTTCTTCCCTTTTTTCCTACTAAGGTTTTTCTGTGGGAGTTATTCCTCATCTTCTTTGGGAGTTTAGCCTGGGGGTGTTGTACCTGTGTGGGCCTGTGAATCCCATTGAGACATGTATTGTGATTTTGGGCTATACAAATAAATTTGACTTGACTCATAAAATCTTGCATTTACTGTGAATCACAACACACTGATTACAGCCCTACTTTCTTGTATCAAATATCTTTGGCCACGACGAGCTGAGACAAAGTGACAGCCTTGATAAGTTCCCACCACCCTCCTCACCTGTATTGGTGGCCTGGTCCATGGGCACAGGCAGCTGGAGGATGTAGTCCACCCTCTGTGTATACTTGGCTTTCTGCGACTGTTGACACACAATCCTCTCCTCCACCAGGAACCGGAAGGCTTCGGACGGGTTAGGCCCCGAACGACAGTTCCTCTGTGGGAGAGAACACAGGATGAGGGGAGGGAGGAGGAAGCGCCTGGGGTTTCAGCAAAGTGACAGAGCTAGCATAACCTTACCTCCACCATGTTAATGAAGTGCAATAAAAACTCCTGAGCGTCCTGCTGCCGATTGGTGGAGAACTCCGGGTGGCCCCGCCCAACAAGTGCTTTGAACATGCGCGGCGCTATGCCGACTTGGTCTCCCTGGAAACAAAGTAAAAAATCATTGGGATCTGTCAACACTGAGGGCTAATATTAGGTAAACCATATTCTCCCTCAGTATCCAAGAGGTGTGGGTTAGGAAGTAACTGTAAAATGCCCTCCTACCCTGGGTTCAGATGTGCTGCCTTCATCTCCGAGGTCTGGAGCTGGTTTGGAGTACTCTCCTGACAACAGACCATAGCCCAGCTTCGCTCTGTGGTAAAGAAGCAGAGTTGACATTATAATACTGGAATGCAATTTAACTAAATCAGACTGCATTGATCTGTAAAACCAATCATTAAAATTAATACTTTGGCATAAGGATAGAGTCAACTGTATAGTTAATGGTTCCCGTCTGAAGTCTTTACTTTTGTATACCCAATAGACTCAAAATGTAAGATTCTGTTGAATCTTTGGCTCAAGAATCGGAGTCAAAATTAATTATTTGATTGAATCGTTACACTACAAACGTCAGACATGAAACAGGATGGAATGCCTCATTGGTAGGAGGACCTTCACATCTCTGGTGGGAGTACAGGAGGAAGTGCACAATAACAAAAATAGAGAAAGAACTCCCTCAGGAATGTGGCACTGGAATTAAGTGGGCTCTCTAATACACAACACCTTCATAAAATTTGCCGTTTTAAGTTAGATAACAAGGACAGTGAGAGACAAAATTGTGAAATTATATTTGAAAGATGCCAGAGGGATTGTGTGCGTGTGTGTAGATTGTCCCCTGCTGTGCAGCCTTGTACCACTTTCTGACAAAGAGAAAGAAAGGAGGACAAAGTGTGTGTAAATATATATTATTTATTTATATATAACAGGGCTGTCAAAGTTAACGAGATAATAACGCGGGAATGTACATTTGTTTTAACACCACCATTTTTTTTGACGCATTAACGCACATTCTGTTATGATGACCCTTTGCCCGACACGTAGTTTAAGAATCAGCTGGCAACATTAAGTTGGATGGCGATAGTGAACAGCACTGGATAAATCTGAATGGCACGTTCAGCTACAAAGCCCTCCCAGATGAGTATTCCAGCTTCCACATATAACGTTAATGTTAGCTGTGCAGCACAACAGGTAATTCCCTCTCTCAAGTTGTGGCATTAAGGAGCCAGCCGTTAATAGCGATTTTTCAGCTTCTCCAGTCCACTAATTCTGTCCTGATATAGCCAGATAATGCATCAGCTAGTATTTTTGTAAACGGAAAGTTCAATTCTACCTAAAGCCATGAAAGATTAGAGCTGCGTGATCACCCAGTCTATAATAAAAGTTGTACAGGTCTCTACTCTCTCCCCTCCTCTCTCTCCCATACATATTCATTCTCTACCTCTCTCTATCTTTCTCTCTCTCTGGGGCATCCCATGACAATGTTTGGGGATTGCTCGTGATTATGAAAAGGCACGGGGCTATGGGGGGAAGGGGTATAATAAAGGATTCTGATTATATAAGTAAAATATAAATAAGTTGGAATTACTGCAAACAAATTTTCATACTGTGGACTCATTACAACTTGATTTAATTTTGTAACGACAGAGCTCTGACGGTGGCGCAGACTGAAGCCCTGTACAGACTGAACATGGTTTGAGCTGAGCTCGCCGCCTGGTACAGCAGGTTCAAGGCGATGCGAGGCGAGCGCTAATTGATGACAGACGTTACCAGTCAATATGCCCATCTGTTGTTGCCTGTTGGGCTTGAGTTTGCCATGTTATGATTATTTGAAGCATTATTTATGCTAAATGTAGTCACTTGATCACGTTCAACTATGGACAATCATGCGGTTAAATATTTTTATTGATTGACAGCCCCATTTTATATATATATATATAAAATAGGGCTGTCAATCCATTTTAAGAAAAGTATACAAATATATGTATAGTGTGCATGTATGTATCTGTATTACGAAGTACAAAATGTTGGTGTCCGAGAGTAGATTTTCCATTTCCATCCCTACATCCAATCGAATGCTTGCCTTGGATTTTCTGCTTTGTCACCGTTTGCCAACACATGAGTAGCTAGTGACATCTACTGGTGAAACAGCAGTTAGGGAGCTGGAGGGAACAGCAACTGGACAGGCCCTGGTCTTAGTTCTATCAGAGTTCTATCACACTCACACTTGGGTTTTGAAGTCCTGGGTGGGGTCACTTGGAGCTTCATCGAAGATCTTGTCAATGGTGGACACGTACCTGGCCGGCAAGGACAGAAGACTTTAGAACAAGTTTCTTTGCATTCAGCATCTTACGCTCATCAATACATCTCTACCACTGTTTTAATGATTTGTTTGACAGTTTTAATTATTATTATTTTAAATAATATTAATTAGATTAATATTCAAGATTCAAACTGTCCTTTACTACATGGAGCACTGCAGTGACCCAACAGGTGGGCTGGGACATGAGGTAGGAGCTGCTGTAGAACGAGGAGGGAGGAGGAGGGTACTGACTTGCTCTGGAAGTCGGGCACAGTGAAGAGCACTTGCATGACAGAGTTGAGGTAGCAGCTGTTGCCCAGGTTCTTCATGCCGGTCAGGCCGGGGCCCGACAGGGGCCGCAGGGTGGTCCCAGACTCCTGGATCACCTCCCACTCGCCCACCCGCTGGTTCACCGCGATCTCCAGCTCCGTCATGGTTCGCTCCGTCTGGGTGGGAGGAGGGGTTTGGACAGGTGGTGGAGAAAATTAAATAAATTAAATAAAAAATGAAAGCCGTGTGAAGGAGAGGCAGCAGAAACAGGTGGTCATGATATTAATAGGGGGCAGGGAGTTGGGGAAGAGACAGGTGTGCAGGGAAATGATTCAGCGATATGGCAGGGGGAGGCCAGGTGGATGTGATAATGAGGATGTGGTGAAATTAACCAGACGGACCATATGTGAAAGACGGAGATAAAAATGAATGAAGGAGAAACAGTGGCAAGAAGTCAAGAGGGAGAGGCAGTGAGAGGCACAAGTGAAATATGTGTAATAAAACCATATGGGCTTTATAAGAGCTTAACTGGCTCTCTCACACTGCAGCAGAATTTTAGATCCCACCACCGTAACATGTAATCAATGGCAGCCCTTTGAGGCGGAACGGGCTGTAAAATGTCTGGAGGTCTGCCAGCCAGGCACAATTCAATATCTCTGAGCCATTTTGTCACACATACGCTAGAGCAAAAGGGGCTGGGCAGCACTTTTCCCTTCAAGAAAACACGACCAGCTTTGTAGGAAAACCAATAGGGAAAGCTTTAGGCACGTTTAAAGACAATACTAAGGCTAGGCTATATGGCAAAAAATATATCACAATATTTTCCTTAATTTTGGCAGTATAACAGTATTTGGTTTTCCGGTACAAATGCCTTTCTTGTAATGCAACTTTCATGGTTTTAATTAATTTAAAAGTATTTTCTTATCCACTTTCCATCACAAATTCTTTATAATACTGCTGCACTGTGCAATTTATACTATATATATATATATATATATATATATACATATATATATATATATATATATACACATATGTGTGTATATATAAAAACATACACTGTATATATAGATATATAGTGGGATTCTATTAAAATAAGTTGACGTTGGTATTGCAAAAACATGTACCTTTGCATCCCAGTCCTAAATAACACTGGTCAATATGACCCAGATCTCTATGATCAATTAGAAGATTCTAAACATCATGGGTCTCCTGCCACTAAAACAACAGAGAAGGTCACACGGCAGGGGATCCTACCTTCTCCATGGTCATCATGTCGATGCCAAAGTGAGCCAGGTGCTCCGGCAGCTTGGGGTCCAGCACCATGTCATCCTCATCATAGGAGTACACATCTGGACATACAACAGGGAGCCAACGGTCAATGACACATGCTTTTATTAAATTCTGTTATTATTAACAGGCGTGGCTTCACTTTGCTAACAGGGCACTAAGACAAAACGTTTCAGAGCAAAACACCGTATATACACAGTCCACTGATTTCCATATGTGGGAAAGTCTGATGGTATGTTTATTAGGGCTGCCCCCTCTTAAGTCGATTATTTCACTCATCAGTTGTTGGGGCTTTAGTCGACCAAGACATCAGCTCATTGTTGTTGTTTTTTTCTCAATTAAATGTTTTACTAACAGTCATTTCCTAGAAGATTATAAGAAAATGGCTGGTATCACAATAATATTCACAAATGTGCTTTGGTCTTTAATTGGCAATAGATTTGAAGAGGGCTTCCTGCATGACAACATTCATTTGCAGAGGGACAATTGTGTGGGAAACATACAATTTTACAGATTTGTCAATCAAATCAACAAATAGACAATTAGTTGACTTAATGTCTATGTCCAAGTCTCCTAACATTCAACCTTTCCATCACAGTGGTAGCTAGTCCCTTACCGGCTCCGTCAGGGGTGATGGTGCCCAGTTTGACAGCCAGTGGGTGTCCCGTTTGCTGGAAGTGGAGCAGAGCATGGTTGTTCCCCCCGGAGCCATCGAAATATCTCCGCCCACACAGCACCTTGCCGTCCGACAGGTTCATCCACAGGTTCTCCTGTAGGTCACACACCTCACAACGCCAGCCACTACGATGGAGACGTACAGGTGTAGCATACACATATATATGTGTGTATATATATATATATGAGAGAGAGATGTTCTTCACAGTGCTGAACACCCTGAATAAGGATTGTACATTACAACATATGTGGGTTTCCTGACTATGTGCAACCCATGCTCACGCTTTTTATGTAACAGGAGAAAGTATCATACTTGCAGCCATACCGATTTGGCAAAATGGCATCCAGTCATTTTGATTTGAAAATACTTTTTGTGTGTGTGTCTGGGGCGGGGGGGGGTGCTGTGGTTTCTCCATAGAGCCCCATTATACTTTCTAGCGTAGCAACTCAGAGTGGCTTGAGGAATGACTCCGTTGTCTGTTACAGCAGGGTATTGCTGATTGGCTTGTTTGGCACAGCATGTTGACAGACAGGAAACCCATCTATTAGGGAAGGCACAGAAGGTCTTTGACTATACAGTTCTTCTGTTGAGAGCCATACCGTAAAAGAAGAAATACTGCTAACTCAAATGGCTCCATTAGGTTGGATTTATTCCTGCACCAGTATTTTGGCCATGCTGCCTTTGTAATCACCTTGACAAAGGCTACATGACTGAGAAATACTAGTGCATGAATAAATTCAACCTCAAAGGAGCTGTTTAAGTGTGCTATATTATTTTTTCTTCCATGGTTTATAATGCCATTACCAGCACCTCAAGGACTATTATCACTGTTTTTCATTTTTCCTTTCATTGAGGAACCAACCCATACATACTGAGAGGACTGTTGTGTTTTTAATCACTCACCTGGGTGGGATCTTAACACCGTTATCGAGCTGTTTGAGGTCAACAGCGTGCCGGGACTCCTGTCTCACCTCTCCATCCCACTGTTGCACTTGCAAAGTATGAGACACAGAGTCTGCTGATATCAGCCCTGCCATGGACAGAGACACCTGGAGGAACAGAGGATGGCCACCATTCTAGTGATACTGTGGACACATTTTAAATAAACGTAACTCTGACAGCTACATGCCTATCACAATTCTACCATTGCATTGCCATACTAAACTCTTACCTGATACCTGAGATACTAAAAATTGTGTCCAATTGGCTTGCACACGGTCTTGTGAGATCCTAGTGTCTTTGTCCATGTGTGTCAGTGAGCTGTGAGTTGTTGCTTCACTGCACCAATGTCACCAAGACAATATGTCTTGCTAGCATGCTTGTGTGCCCAGTTGTTCATGCCTTTGTTGTGATATTGTGATACTACTTGGCATCTTGATACTTTGTCCGATGATAATATCAAAAGGGTACATCATCAGTTTCCTATTGCCTCTTTAAACAGCAAATCCCCTGAAGGATAGAAGTCCTTGATCATTCAACGTTTGCCAAGGAGGATGGAAACAAAGTGTCTCACCCGCTCTCTCACCACATCAGGCATGGTGGTGAGATCTTCTGAGGTCACTTCCTGTCTGTCAGGCAAGAGGACAACCTTCACATCCTCATCATACTGCTCTTGTTCCACGTCAAAGCCTCCCTCAATACCTAAGAGATAGTGCAGGAGTGTGAGGTAACAGAGACATAATCGAGATTCGAAACGGACTAGCACTATTTGTATCAGTGCCTCTGCAAATGGCCATCAGAGAATACCACTCACCTATGGCCAGTCTGGTGGGCTTTTTCTTAGGTGGGTCACCAGATCCAGAATTATTATCATCTTCCTTCTGAGGGAAAACACATTTGGAAGCAAACAATGCTGAGAGTGTTTCATAACACATGAAAAATGATTGATGTGGCTTGTGTGTAGTTTCATTTAGATTCAAGTCTATGTTGGGGAGTGAAAAGTGCACTATACACTGAGGACGTTGAAGAGGTACTAAAAACAGTGCCCACTGAGACTAAATAATCACCTGAGTCTTACGAGTCCGGGTGATGTGCAGATAAGCCCGCTGACCGGTCCGGGCATGGTGCCTGTCCACATACTGACTGCCAAAACCCAGGAAACTGTTCATGCACACATACAGGCCTCCTTCGCTCTCCTGGGGATCAATGATAAAGTAGTGTGAAGCGTTGCTGCATACCTCCACCCCTCATCAGACTAGCACCACAATGTCATGTTACAGCTGGAGACAGAGGCACAACACAGTCATGTCAAATGGTATCAATTAAAAGCTAACTGGCTGTCTAGCCAAGTTAGCCTGCTAAAGTTGATTGCCACTCCGCTAAATATTGATATTAATGTTAACGTTAGCTAACGTACCCACATCAATTGTGAAAATATTCTGTCAAGCTTGTAGCGAAGTGTTAAACTGAAAAGTAAGTAAATCAGAAGTCACTCACTAAGCTAACTAGCCATTTTGACAACCGGCTAAACAAGCTACCAAGCTAGCTAGCACTAACGTTAACAGTACATTAACGTTAGCTTAGCTACCGTAGCTAGCTAGTTGGCTAACGTTAGTTGAGACTGTATGGAGCGTCAAGCTTGCTAATAAGTTCAAGTGAAATGACACAGGTGGCTATAACGTTGCATTAGACACAATCAAGCAAGAAGAAAATATAATATGAAAGACCACAGACTAGCTGACGTTAGTAAGATATGAGAGGGGTGATAACGTTTGAACGTTAGCTCACCGGAGAGGCAAATGACAAGGCGCATTCGTCTTTGTGGACACGGTCCCCGGGCCTAGGAACCCGAATTGTGGACAAAACTGACATCAAAACCTCACTAACCTCCGCCATGTCTCACTAACTAGTTCTGCCTTTCAGTGGGACACTTGTTCCTCTGAGTTTGGACCCCAGACTATGATTCCCGGGCTCGGAATAGTGTCCGCGGTTTGGTTAGCCTTCTCTAGTGTCTGTCTGGCTGAATGAATCACTGATGCTCGCCTTGTCGACGGCGGGCCGAACGCACTACTGCCGCACGCTCTCGGTTGCGGCGGATAACCGTAAACTATGGAATAACGTCAACCAACATAATCTCTCCTCTCTATACGTCCTCATTTGAGACAGTAACTTCAGATTTCTGTCAGATTGAATATCATAGGCAACGTGACCTTCGGGAAATTGATAGTATATCCAATGAAAGATAACCATGAAACATTATAAATGTTTGAGTTAAATCAAACTTTTTCTTTCACCATTTTTATTTTATCCAAACGTTGGCATACTTACGGTAATACTTGTTGAATTCAGTAAGTGACTACCATCTCCTGGCTAAACAGGGATATCGCACATGGATTACTTGGGCGATGGCTTAAATTTACCATAATAAACAGCCAAACACGGGAAATACATGTAAGAGGCTCCCAATACGCAAAGAAAATACATCTAGCAATTGAGCCTAGTATTTGCCTCCACTCTGATCACAAGAAGAAGAAGAAGAAGAAGACCGGATGTGAAACGATATAGCCAATAAATAGGAATGTCAGATAGTGACCGATTTGGGGTTGATTCAGTTCTCAAAACGGGAGCAAGCGTCCGTGCTGGAAAGTGAACGCCTTGGCTCGCAATTCCCTGAAGTCCCTCCTCTTCCACCCCCTTCTCTGGGTAGTTGTTGGACCATGGCGCTGCACTCAAATCATTTCACCGTATACGTGGCGTTGCATTTCTTTATTCTACCATTATTTACTTTTACCTCGCCTTCAGCGGGCATTGGCACTTCTGTTTCGGGACTGTTACCGCCTTATGATGTGTTATATTACACAGGAGTCCGTGCATATTTTAGTGGGGAATGGGAGAAGGCAGCGGAGTTGCTCGAGAGGTCTATCGCAACCAGGGATGCACTGTTTCGGATCCGAAGGCAATGTCATGACGACTGTTTAACAGCAGGAAAAGACAGTCTTTCTAAACTTGGTATGAAAGTGGAGAGAAAGAGGGAGTATGTGTGTGTGTGTGTGTCAAAGTTGCGCGTGTGCGTGTGGTAACCCTAGGTTTCGGTTATTGCATTATGGAAATATTGAATTGGCTATCCAAGTGCTCTGGGAATGCTGTTGATCCACAACATATTTCCTACAGCAGAGATCAGACTTAACGCTAAACACTAAAGCTTGATGATCCATTGTATGAACTAATTATGTACTATAAAATTAATGACAATGACATTGGTGCACCTTCTACTCTATGCATTGTCAGCCTCTGAAGAGGGGAGTTTGTGGGACCTGTGGGCTATGGACTGGGTGCAGCAGCGAGCTGAGTGTGTGAGGTTCTGTGTGGGACGGGCTTTCTCACCTGCAGGACAGCTCGCCGTCTCTACGGACATAGAATATGAGTTCAGCACCCGAAACCCTTACAACTTCCTGCAAGTCACCTACTACAAAGTAAGCTGTATGCCTACTGCATCCCAGGGTGGGAAATCCCCCCCCCACACACACACACACACACACTTAAACAGATTTTTGGGGGCATATCTGAGCAATTATGGGGCATTTATAACCAAATCCTTTTCTCTAATGTATATAATTAAGAGACAATCTATCACATTAGTGTGAGAATTAGGACACTCCATTTGTATATAGTAACTAGAGATACTGATTACTTTCTGTTTCTATCTTTCATTTTAGGGGCTTTTTGACCTTGAACCCCTGTTAATATCCTAACCTGTTGTATTCTATGGTCTATGTTTTTAATCAATACATTTTATCGCCTGCATTGGGAGCCATTGGTCATATTACAACCAGTGCTGTGGCCATCGCAACACAACTAATGAACAACAGTGAGGAGAACACGTCATCAGCAACAGAGAAATAGGATTCTCTTTCTCTTTTTCTCACGTCTCTCCACATGACACCCTTCATTTCCAGTTTTCCCACTCTTCCTTCCTCAGCTGGAGAAGTTGCAGAAGGCAGCGTCTGCAGCTCACACCTTCTTTGTGGCCAATCCCAGTCACCTGGAGATGAGGAACAACCTCGAGAAGTACAGACGGATGGAGGGAGTGACGGAGGATGCCTTCCAGGACAGAGAGCTTGATGCTGAGAAACACTGGGTGAGGAGAGAGAGAGAGAGAGCGATGAATCAAACCAGACGGAAAAAGATTGGGATGAAAGGAGGGAAGGAGAGAACTTCTAAATCAGCCTCCTAGGTGTGTCCCTGATACAGGAAAACGTTCCAGAGGCGTGATTGAGCCCATGGCCCGAGGGATCAAATTCCTTGCTGGCTCTCTCAGTCTTCTCTCTCTATTATCCAACAGGGTTTACGCTAGTCTGTGTGTGAACCTCCATAATGATAATAATAATAATAATGATAATAATAATAATGCATTTTATTTATAATGCACTTTTCATTAAAAGCAAATCTCAAAGTGCTACAGAATGCAATAGGCGCATAAAACAACCATAAAACAACCAAAAATCCAACGACAAAATTCATTAAAAGCAGTACAAATTTAAAAAGAGAAAGGCCTACAATGAGGCATAAAAGAAAAGAGATGGAACAACACACAATGAAGAGAAGGCCCTGTTAAGAAAGAGGGGTTTTAGGCCTTTTTTATACCTTCACTATTTTCAGAGCTAACACTTAAAGGCAAGGCACACTTATCATAACATGATTAAATAGGCTTAATCACACTTATCATAACATGATTAAATAGGCTTAATCACACGAATCATAACATGATTAAATAGGCTTAATCACACGAATCATAACATGATTAAATAGGCTTAATCACATTTATCATAACATTATTAAATAGGCTTAATCACACTTATCATAACATGATTAAATAGGCTTAATCACACGAATCATAACATGATTAAATAGGCTTAATCACACTTATCATAACATGATTAAATAGGCTTAATCACACTTATCATAACATGATTAAATAGGCTTAATTACACTTATCATAACATGATTAAATAGGTTTAATTACACTTATCATAACATGATTAAATAGGCTTAATCACACTTATCATAACATGATTAAATAGGTTTAATTACACTTATCATAACTTGATTAGATATGCTTAATTACACTCTTCGTGGACATGTGGTGATAACTTAAAACTTGTCTATACCCAATAATAAAATGAGCAACATGTTCCTCATCTTATTCTCTACTGACTTTTCTCCAGTGTTTTTCTTTTCTCTGTTGATTTTTTTTGTGTGTGTACAGTTTCCAGATGTATACTGAATGGGAGGTTGTCTAGCAGTATTTATAACTTGCATGGTGCTTTTTTTTTGCCCCCATTTGCCCTGGCTCCTCACCCGTCCTCCACATGCCGTCCCATCAACCCCAGGTCCTGTACGATGCTGCCCTCCTGCTGGAGGGCTCCTCTGATTGGCCACGTGCAGTGGGGAAATGGAAAGAGTGTGTGAATCAAACACTGAGGCAGATGGAAGAGTGCAGGGTGCAGTGTGAGGTGGCCTCCCAGCGCCTTCCTGAGGACAGAGGAGTTGATGGAGGAGACGGCGTGTTTGAGAAGGCTGCAGGTAAAAAACACACACAAAAAAACCCAACAAAGACCCAAGTCCAGAATGCTCTGCATGAACGAAGCAGGATAAAAACAGTTCAGATAGTTGATCATCCTCCTTTTCATTTTCATCAGTAGCGGGGTTTGCGGCTTTTGAATGCGTTGCTGCTGCATCAGCTATTGATTTGTCTTGATTGCAAAGATTATTGCTTGAAGGCGGTGTTGTGGTACATGAACTGATTGCTTTAATAATTGTTCTGATTTATGGCAGTTGAATTTACAGCAGAAGTCAATTTCAACAATGATAGAAGTTGGCAGATGTATGTCTTTTAAATCTTTATTCCTATCTCCTCTTACATTACTCCTATCTCCTGCTCAGTTCAACACACTGTGAGTGCCGTACTCTAACATGTACATTAGAGTTAAGGTAATAGAAAGGCTATGTACAGTAGTTAATTAAAATAAAACAAATAAAATTGCTGAGCGAGTGAGCAAGCAAGCGAGTGAGAAAGAGATGCATTGAGCACATTTTATTATTTCTAAATTCTATAGGGGCCCAATCCAGAACAATCACCGCACCTGGAGCATGACCCCTCCTCCACCACTCATCTCCATCCCTCTTTTCTCCTCTTCCCTCCAGCTCTGTCCCTCTCCTTACTTTCATGCCGGCAGTCCTGTGTGACTCAGGTGGCCACACGCCCTGGAAGGATTTCTGCTCAGGAGGATTTCCTGCCTACACAGCTGGAGCATCTGCACATCGCACAGTTCAAAGGTCAGGGGTTCACCATTTCTTGTCAGGGTCACGAGAACATATACAATGATACAATATTATGATTCAGTGTTATGGATGATGCATTCCGATGTAATGGCACAAATGATGTCTTAACTCTGTATTGCTTACCCTGTGAATCCTCCTTCTCCTTCCATTCTTTTTTTTTTTTTGCCACAAAGTGACTCTCCCTATTTCACTCCAATATTTTTGCATTCCTTTCTCCCACAGCGGGCGATCTTGCCGGAGCAGTGCAGACTCTTCGCTCTCTGCTCCTGTTCTACCCCGCAGACGCCGACTCCCTGGGCAACCTGCAGCTCTACTATGATACACTAGGGGGAGACACAGAGTCACAGGGCACACAGCCTGCTCAGGTACCGCATGAAACTACTGTATTATAGCATTACATATTGTTCAGGCTGATATCATATTGGTGTAGGCTCTTCCTCCAACTCAGCCAGACATAACATGTATAATCTTTATCAAAATTCATAAAGGTGATAAAAAGGCAGGCATACAGTTTAGAGCTGCAACAATTCATCAATGAATGGATTAGTTGTCAACTATTAAATGAATGGCCAACTATTTTGATAGTTGATTAATCGGTTTGAGTCATTATTTAAGAAAAAAAAGTCATAATTCTCTGATATCAGCTTCTTAAATGTGAATATTTTCTATTTTCTTAGTCCTCTATGACAGTAAACTGAATATATTTGGGTTGTGGACAAAACAAGACATTTGAGGATGTCATCTTGGGCTTTTGGAAACACTGATCGAGATTTTTCATAATTTTCTGACATTTTATAGATCAAACAACGAATAGATTAATCGAGAAAATAATCAACAGATTAATCGATAATGAAAATAATCGTTAGTTGCAGCCCTAATACAGTTTATAGCATGTAAAATATACAAATAATCTGATTACAAGTGAGGTATCCCCTTTCCCCAGACCCTGGAAGCATAGACCCTGTTAGGTGACTGTTAAGTCAGTTAAAACCTACATGAAAATAAATAAATAAATAAATGGATCAAACACTTTTTTTTAAGGATTGTTGTTGTTGTTGTTGTTGTTGTTGTTGTTGTTTTTATACACCTAACTGCATATGTGTCTCTCTATGTGAATATTTCTGTGTTACAGGAAATTGTCAGATATGTGGATCGCGCTTTACAGGAGAAAAAGCTTCTCTATTTCGGAATGGAGAATCTTGACTTCAGTTTTGTTGACCCAGTAAGTATTACGGCCAAGCGTAATAAATTAATGACGTTAATAATATGCTAATAACATCGCTGCTATCATATAAGAACATTGTGTCTCCCCCAAAAAAGAATTAATTAATACAAATGTCATAACAGTGAAAACCCCAGCATTAGTATCGAAGTAACATTATAATAATAATTAGAAATGTAACTTAAATGAATAATTTTATAATGTAACTTAAATTAATAAATGATTAATTGTTTTCCATGTAGGATCTTTGGACTCCAGAAGATGTCGTACCTGAATCATTGAGGGAGACCTGGAGGTGAGAGAGACACTGAGAGAGTAATGAGGAGGAGGAGAGTGTTGCTAGAAGTGATCGTTGAGGTAATGCCCGTTTTCTATTCATTTTCAGAGCGGAGAAAGAGAAAGTGAGTGAGAAAGTGAATGAGGAAGAGAGGGGGGAGGAGATGGATGACAGCGGGTTCTATGCAGGTACAACACTAGTGCTTCAGCCCTCTGGTTTCAGCCAGTCTTGTAGTTATCAAGCTCTGAATATGGCAACATTTCTGTCAATGGAAATCACCCCCACTCCCTACTCCCTGTGTAGCAGGTATTGGACAGAAATGTCAGTGTTTTGTATTATCTAGAAATCTAGAAAGCATGCTTATATGCTTCCTAGAAGCTACCTGTACAGTACATTGATGAAAATGTTCAACCCTTCCTGTGAAGTGCCCTTCCCAGGTCCTTATGGGCTCATTTGAATTTACTCCACATCAATATCTGTGTTACGTGCATATTAATATTCCAATATTATTCAAGATACATGAGTATTCCATCTTTGAGTTGGTGCCTGGAAACCACATGTCCTGTTTACAAAAGCCAGCATAAGCTTATTTCCCGAACAAAACCCGAATATGATCCCTAGGATTTGCCAATATTAGCACACTATTAAATAGAATATTGTGAATATTACCAGAGAAACTGAATTTTCACAGACACAAAACAACAGTAACCAGGATAAGATGTTTGTTTAATACCCCAGCTAATATGGGCATATCCCATTCCCAGCTATCACATTCAGGTTTCTCATAGTCTGGATTAGCTTATCCTGACTATTGTAAACACACCCAATATCAATTTCTGCTCTGTCTCACCCTTTTCTGTCTGTCCTATGTTCAGGTGGTTCAGTCCCTCAGGTTGCTGTCTCACCCTTTTCTGTCTGTCCTATGTTCAGGTGGTTCAGTCCCTCAGGTTGCTGTCTCACCCTTTTCTGTCTGTCCTATGTTCAGGTGGTACAGTCCCTCAGGTTGGTGTGACCATCACCATGGACGATCTAGCTTTGAATGGGACCAATCGCGTGGTACTAGATGGAGTTATGACTCAGAAGGAGTGTGACACAATACTGCAACTAGCGACAGTAAGCTCATATTGTATAGATCATTAATTCACCTGTATATGTATATCAGTGAGACCAACTCAAATACACAGGAAAGCATTCTGGTGGCTCAATGAGCGTGAGGTGCATGTTGTGTGCCTGCAATATCATGGGTTGGAATACAATTTTATTACACAATGGAACAAAGAAAGAACAAAGCAACAAATGAAACCCCCAACAAT
>OMKL01153497.1:2288-18161 GCA_900302295.1 Parasudis fraserbrunneri | reverse complement strand
TTCTAAACCTCTGTCTTTACAGCTTGGCGGCCCCTCCTCCAATGACCGCAGAGATCATCTTAAATAATTCAGGGATGGTAGAGCTGGGATGTCACAGGGCTTACTGGTTGTGTACCAGGACAACCTGGCCTACCTACTTACTACTGCATATCTCTGACTGTCTGCCTACTTGTCCACTTAGTCAGTCTGTCATTTATCCATCTCTTAGTTTGTCAATAAATATGCTAAAACAGATATCCATCTGTCTATAATTACGTGCCGGACTATTTGAACACCTGTCAATCAGACCTTTTTGTATGCTCGTCACATCTTATAATTGAAATAAGCCTCTGTGTGTGTGTGTGTGTGTGTGTGTGTGTGTGTGTGTGTGTGTGCGTTGGTTTATCTTTACTTGTGAGAACAGACTCTTGACAAGCCGCCTTTAATGTGAGGACATTTAGCGTTGTGAGGACATTTTGGCCGGTTCTCAGAACAAAAAATGCTGATTATCAGAGTTAAGTGTTAAAGTTAGGGTTACAGTTAGGTTAAGGTTAGGGTTAAGATTAGAGTTAGGGTTAGGCATATAGCATGCATGGTTAAGGTTAGGGTAAGGGGCTATGGAATGAATGAATGAAGTCAATGCAATGTCCTCACAATTATAGTAAAACACCCCTGTGTGTGTGCTTGTTTCCTATTTTAGGTAAAGGAGCTATTTTAGGGTTAGGGGTTATGGTTAGGCAAAGGCTAGGATAAAGGTTAGGTTAGGTCTCCATCTGTACAGCCAGTGGAGAAAGTGAGGCGTGGCCGGCTCAACCATTCTCTCCTGTAGAGCCGTTTCTGGAGAAACCGGTCTTCGCAGGCACTGCTCTGAGCGGAATGGCAACCTACCACAGCAGTGGCACTGGTTACACTGGTTATAGAGTTACAATAGCCACAGCGACAGCCACTAGTGTTTAAGCAGTGGAATGGGAGAATGATCTCATGTGTCAAGGGATGAGAGTGGCACTTGGGACTCCGAGTGTCAGTAATAGAATGAGGTGATGAGGTGTTGTATATAAAAAAACAAAAAAAACAACAACAAAAAACAAAAGGACTACAGGCTAATAAGAAAAATAGAAAATAAAGGCTGGTAATTTTCAGCATTGTCAGCATGAGTGTATTGCACAACTTTCATCAACCGTGTGTGTGTGTGTGTTTCCCCCCTATCCATCTTTATAATTGACTCAATGGGTGTTGCTAATGCCCTGTTACCTCTGATCACTGGTTGTACCCCGTCTATAGTTCTCCGCGAATCATTGCTGATCATCAGTTGCCCACCTCAGCACCTAATTGCACACCTGACCATCCTAGTTGGGGGGGTTCTCTCTTTGAAGTGCCCTCCTGAGGTTTCCTCCATTTTCTTTCCTTTCAAAGGTTTTGCGGGAGTTTTTCCTCGTCTCCACTGAGGTTCAAGGTCAGGGGATTGGAATGAGGGCCTATGAAGTCCCTTTGAGACATGGAACTATGATTAAGAGTGAAACCTGACTTGACCAATCGCCCCTCTTCTCCTGGCCACATCTCACTCACCCGAGGCAATGGCACTGAGGCCGAGGCTGTGCTGCACGTCCTCCGCCACCTGACGCACCACGCTGGAGTTCCCCGGGACGTAGGCCAGCTGGTAGCGTCCGAAGAACAGATGAGGGGGCAAGTTGTCGACGGAGAAGCTCTCGTAGACGGTGGCATTGGGGAAGTTCTTGAAGGGCACCTTCTGGCGCAGCATGATGAGGATGCCGGAGAAGAGCAGGGGCAGGGCTATCTCCACCAGGGTCACCAGGATCTGCCGCTTCTACAGATGGAGAGAGAAGAGGGATAGTTGGGGAGTCAGGCATGAGGAGAAAGACCAGGGCGCTATAGACAGACAGACAGACAAACAAACAGATGCATGGCACAATTATGAGGAAATAAGGGTCCAAAAGGCAGCCATTCCCCTGGGGATCTGGGATGGGAGATGGGAGTCTCATTAATGCTTGGCCTGACCTCCGGGTCAGATTGTGACGGTCGTGCTTTCCTGAAATAATTGTCGACACAATATGGCTTCTTGGCTGGCAGAAGAAAGAAATAGTACTTTCACCATGTATGGAAAATTAAATTCAACAGTGGTACAGTGTGTGGCATTGGAAATAAATTAGTTTATAGTAAAGTTGTCTACAATCAGACGGGAATGGAAACACAGCCTGCCCTTAACCTGAAGACCTTATATCCTATCTGTTCACATCAGGATGGGAAGAGGGAGGGGTAGAGGGAAAAAGACAGAAAAAGAGGAGAGAAGGAGGCAAACTGGGTGTGAAAACATTGAGAGAGAGAGAGAGAGAGAGAGAGAGAGAGAGAGGGAGAGAGAGAGAGTGTTAGCTGTGGAGCTAGCTGTGCTGTGCCAGATAGAGTGTTGTGTTCATCACCTAAAGTAACTCACAACCACCATGAAAATTTGATGACAGCCTCCATATTTCAGCCACATGTGAGTCGTGAAAGAGAGAGAAGAAGGGCAAATCTGTGTGTGGAATGAAGTCTCTAGGAGGTTCTCTGAAAACTCTACACTTCAGCTAAGAAGAAGAAAACCAACAACTCTATTTCAAGAACAGTATCCTCGCCAAGATTCACAGGCTTTTTTTTTTTATGGTTACTATAAACGTTTTGAATGGAGACAAGACATTTTAGTTATTTTGCGCATGCGCGCACTTGAGAACTGGCAGATGCTGCAGAACCTCTAAACAAAGACTAATTTATGTGACGGCATCCTCGTGCGGAGTGATTGGAGGACAAAGTAGGTCAGACAGTTTGAGGACAGTGCTCTGTCATCTCAGAGGAGATTCTCCACTCAATCTACATTTTTACTCTCAAGAAAGAATGCAATCAATCACTGCTCAGTGTGTGTGTGTGTGTGTGTGTGTGCAGTAACATCACATCATGGATGCATATCTCATTTGGACACTTCATGTCTTTTTATTTCATGTAGGCTGAATCTCATGTCAATGTGTTTATACAGCCAACATACATTACTCCATAGTCACTTTATTGTACTGATTTTTGGCTGCGACCAGCAGCTCTATAGATCTCTCTGTTGGTCGGTTGGTCCACAGAAGTGTCCCCACCCTCTCGCAGACAAATCTTTCACCCTAGGGCCTAGGAGGTTGAAATTTGGCATGGAGGTCAAGTGTTTGTGTGCGGGTGTGCATGTGTGTGTGTGTGTGTGTGTGTGTGTGTGTGTGTGTGTGTGTGTGTGTGAGCGCATGCACGCGTGGACACATGTATGTATGCGGTCGCAGCTATTGCGGATTCGCACTTGTCATTTTCTATTTGTCTTATATTTGTGGGTATTTGGGTCATTTTATCCTCATTTTGCTTGTGTTTTCATTCACACCCATTGCCTTGGACCGTGGATTTCCCTCAGGATTAATAAAGTATTTATCTTGTCTCGTCTTAGCCAGGGTGTGGCCAGGCCACCTAGACAATGCCAGTGGGACAAGATCCACTCTGGTCTACAGGGAATACTGCACTGACAGCTGAACACAACACCAGCTAACTGCACAGCTCTGGTACAGTACAGTCTACTGTGCTGTTTAGGTCCAATGAAACATGAAAGGGAACACAAACCATCTCAGCGATAGACATCCAAATATAAAACATCTGTAACATTAGACCTTAGCAAAGTGCAAGTGACAGTAACAGGCTCAAACGGTGTCAGGAAGATTCATGATCAACACATGCCATCTAAAATATGACCTGGTCAATCATTAATTCTAGAATAGGTGAAATCAATGTCTTAAAACAAATAGGTGAGCTGAAACAAATCAAATTTAAGATAAGACTTTAATGTCCCTGTGGGGATATTACCTGGTACTGTATATCTAAGGTCATATCAAAACTTTTACGGCCCTTGGCCTGAATGCTTTTCATGAAAATGCAGTCTAATCAGTTAAAGGGTGAAACAGACTAACATAATCTAGGCCTAACATCTCAAATATAACAAGCCCACTGAGTCCTCTTTTCCTACATAGCCTACTTTAAGGGGTAACAAGTATTTCTGCTATGGTCAGTTATAACTAACTACAGTATAGCATACATTCTGGACTTCTCACAGGCCAAGTCTCTCTATGCTGGCCACCTCCTATGACCCCCATATCCCATCCAGTGTCTGTGTACTACAGCCAAGACACACAGGCTGCATTTCCCTCCCTGCCACTGCTCCAAATGGAGTCTCCTAGCAACCACAACTGGAGCAGCAGGGAGTGAGTGAGGGGCGATGGAGCAACAATCTCCAAGCACACAGCCTATCTAGTTAGCAGGCAGCCTGGCAACTCCCTTTCTTGGGAGCACTGAGCAACCGCCTATTTGAATTCAAATTTAAGTCACTCAGAGGAATACAACACAACCACAAACATGCCAGTACTCCATGCAGGAAGAATTATGTGCCATTGTTTACAATGTAAATTCCTGTCCACCCGTGTAAATATCTGACCTAGGTTAATATTTTCTCAGCCTCATAATAGTGTGAGCCAAGGGAGAGGAGGTACTGTAGGAGTTTGTCAAGTGAAAAACATTGTAGAGCAGAGGATGTCTTACTTGGAGATATTGACTCAGGATAACGGCTGCTCCAACTGGTTTTAACCTGATTAACATGCAACTCCACATTTAACAGTCAGATGGTAGGCAGGCTGTCAAGACTTGACACTTGACCAACATAATTTCACATTACTGACCTCTGACTGAACTTGTCATATGAGATGCATCTGAGTTTTAGGATCTAAGTCAATGGAATACTGGAATTCAACTTTAAATCAACTAAATAATTAGGAAGTACAAGCATATTATTTTCTTTAAAGACTGCCATCTAAGGCCAAAACAACTGTGACACAGGACCTTTAAACCTCAAAATGATCTGGCCAGAACCTGCTGGTGTGGTGGAAATGCAATTGTTAAGCAGTATAGATCTATTACTGACAATATATGATTATGATAAAGTAGTAAAAGGGGCACTTAAATGAATTTGTTTTTTATTTAACACCTATTGTAAAACTGTAAAACTGTAAAACAGCATAAATTAATATGGTTTGAAAGTTCATGAGTTTGAATTAGTCTTCCAGTGATGTCATCAGAGGACACTGAATCCTTGTGTTAATTACAGCGCAGGAAAGGAGGCAATTAAACACCATAGCCTAAAGCCTTACGGATATTTTCAAGTTAATAATTCGTTTTCTACATTTAATACAGTGAATATGGCTTCTTAAGAACTTTAAAAAATCGAAAATGTATTTTGTTCTAACAAAGACTGTGGCAAAAATCATTCTTGAAGAATCAATTACCCCAAAGGCTGGGACAAAATAGAGTTCTTATGCTTTATGTGTAAAATGCCCCTTTACCTTACAACCTCAGTCCTAAATAAA
The DNA here is from genome assembly GCA_900302295.1 of Parasudis fraserbrunneri. Lineage (NCBI taxonomy): Eukaryota > Metazoa > Chordata > Actinopteri > Aulopiformes > Chlorophthalmidae > Parasudis > Parasudis fraserbrunneri. Next base: position 12,762 of record OMKL01153497.1, on the reverse strand, counting down.
AAATCCCCTATGTATAAAATGCAGGGCTTTAGCCATTATTATTGCCACAATGACTTTGCATACACATAGCCGAACAATATTGGATTGGTTAAATATGCAATCCTGTTCTCAACACATTGACAACTGACAATTTACAGAAGAATAATATCATATTTCTTTTCTGTTTTTTCTTTGTTTCCATTAATATCATTATTATTATCTTTGTATCCTTGTTTTTGTTGTTGTATCTACTGTGTTTTATCTGCTCTGTTCTCCCTGAAGCATTCTGAAAATGGTTTAGAAAGGTGCTATATCAAATCAAGTTTATCATTAGCATCAGTATAAGCTGTGACTAACTAGATCAATTAAAGGTTATGTAGCCATAGGATGGTTATAAGTCTACATCCCTCCGACATACCTGCTGAAGATAGTTCTTCCACAGGAGTAAACCAAACTGTCGTATGATGGCCATGTTGAAGAGGACAAAGGACACAGCCCCGTAGTCCCTCTGTAGTAGCTGCAGGAGAGACAAGAGAGAAAGTGACATTCAGGTTTAGGGTAGGTCTAAATGAACCATTTACACATGCACTCATATTTGGAGGTCATCCAGAAGCTACATTGAGCAATGCTAGAATCAATCTCATCTTTGCTTTTCATTTCTCGATAACAACTCCAAGCTCTCTCTTGTAACAAAAGAATGGAGAAGTGAAAATGATCATCTGGCATTTCCAGTGCTGGTTTGATGTTGAAGCCTGTACGTATTCAAACAACATTGAATAAAACAAAACCAAAAGCTTGTGCAACTTGAGAATCACTGTGAAAGAATTGCAGCTTCTTTTAGAGCAAGTCTGAGAGTGGAAATAAGGCAACTGAGCTTCTAAAAGCATAAAGAAGATTCTAGAATGGAGAGGAGCCTTGGAGTAAAGGAAGAGTGAAAGATGCACACAAAGGCATAGACCTACGTGATAAACCAGTTGGACAAGCCACTGGGAAAATGCAACTTTGTTTATCTGTTTAGCTTCTTGAACTAGGCTATGGGTTGGGACCCAAGAAAGGTTGTGTGGCAACTATTGGTGGGTCCCCACATGACAAAGAGTAGGGATGGGCTATGTTTTCATTAAAAGTGGGTTCCTGGGTGAGAATAAATATATAAAAGTCTAGTCAGAGAGTTATACAATCTCCCTCCTTGACCATGTGCTTCCTTGTACAGTAAAACAATTAACATGAAACAATAAAACAATGCCCTGTCCTAGGCCCACTTCTAAAAATAATCATTGACCCTACATGTCAGGTCATGATATTCAGGCATTCTACTACAGCCAGAGGAATTCAAATTCTCTATAATGATCATTACTCCATCATCATTAATTACTTTTTCCTTTACTAACTAAGAAGGTGTCAAGACCTGGTGCCCTTGGGATGGGTGAGCTCCATGTAAAAACAGCCTTTTGAGCTTCAGTCAAATAAAGGTCAGTCATATAGTCACCTTACATGGAGCTTAATATTTGCAATAAAAACATTGGACAAACCATCTCAGGGGAGTCTAGCATACAACAGTCTGTTTCTTCAAATCCTATAGTTCACAGATCTAATAAACGAAATAATTCTGGTCCAATCCTTAAATCTGCAACTACTGTCTTTCAGATGAATGCATCACTTTCATGACATTTAACGTTAGAGGGGACATTTCATGAGAAGGAGAATGCTGATTATCTATGTAGGCTAATAGAATTCATGAATAGAAGAGGCAAGGTGCAACACATTTAGCGCGATACATTTCATCATAAGTTATTACGCTTAAAGATAACAAAGACGATGTTGCCATCTAAGTATGAATACAAGGCATTTCTTCATTATTATACACGGGAAATTTAGAGATACATTGGATATTACTCATTATATAGCCCGCCTATCTTCTCCGTAATTCGTCCAACACAGCATCTTGGCCTTAGTGGTTGGACAATCGACCCGCTTGTCATTCCCCACAGTTCTGATGAATTCTAATGATGGAGCAAGGAGAGCATAGAAACCAAAACGCTTTCCCGAACGAAATGTGCTCAGTTATTTTATTTCATTTCAATACATGCCAATTACGCACGTCCAGTCAAATTAGCAAATTTATTTGCACAAATATGTCAAATTACCTTACAAAAGCAGGGTTCGGCACATGAAGTTCATGGGCTGCTGTCCTTTGTGTCGGCGAAAATAATTCCTTTTTATGGCGATAACATTGAATTGCCTTAGTACGTCTTCCTTCACTGATACTACCGAGGTTCAGTAGGCATTAGAGAAGCTAAGGACGTTTGGACTCAAGGCCAGGACGGATTCTGCTTCTTTTTTAATTCTGTTATGGAGGCAATGACATTGCACCAGCTGCTGGATAAGCCCGTGTTCATTGTGCAAAATGCATCTACAATCGTCAACAAAACCGGTCACGTGATCTCCGTGGATCAGACCGTCACATGACCTCAACACCTGTGCCCCCTACAACCTGTCCCACATTGTGTTAAAAAAACAACAATTATATAATCACAAAATACTACTATGCTTTGTTGTGACCAGAATTTATAAATATAAGACAATATATAATATAAGTCTTGACTAAAAAATAATGTTGAACTTATACGTTCCAGTCATGCTTTGCTTAACAACTTCAGTTCCAAGACCTGGAAATTATCAAATACATTTTTGAGAATTTCCACATGTGTAGGAACTCTGCACTGAGTCATGAAAAGTAATAAACACTCATTTGCAAATCCATAAGCTTTTTTTGTTTTATTAGAAACTGATACAAAACGTAGGCTTATTCACATCACATGCCACTTGAGAGATTAATGTTACATAAAACAAATGAAGTTCCTTTTAAATTTTAGGTTTTGTGGAGAAATTGTTTCTTTTTTTGGGAATTAAGTGAAAATAATTTCAAGTAAACAGGTGGCGTCTCAGTCTTTTCCTCCACTATACATATATACATTATGTACATATTAATCAGACACAGGAGATAACCAGTCTGAAGTAACAGTTTAAATTGTATTTACAGTCAAGTCACAATCATCTATGGACAGACTACTCAGTGTTCTGAGTACGGCATACAAGAGGCCTACTTTCAAAACCACATCAAGTAATAATTTGCCTTTAGTGTCTAAACTTCCATTTCTCTAAGAGGAGGGAGAGCAAATCCACTTATAATACTTAAATTAGTATTGATTGTTCAAGCGTAGACACAAGACAGACCATAAAAAAATTAACACTTTTTTTGTTTTACAGTAGAATTGCTCTGCTCCAATGATGACAAAAGTGCTAGACCTAACTCAAGATGGGAGGAAAAGTGAGCAAAATACAACTCATCAATAAATGTTCAGATTTTATGTTGCCCTGAGTATCTTATCAACTTTGACCGGTCAACAACTATGTGTTGCTCTAAACGTTTAGATGACAAGGTGCACCCTTAGTGGTTTTTAAATCAGTCAAGAAAGGTGATCCGTTACAGGATTATCAAGCTAGCTAGCTCTATCATGAATAATGCTGATTCAGGGTTCCTACACATTTTTCATTTCAAAATTCCAAACTTTTTCTTGACTGGATATATTGGTCAGTGTTCTATGTGATGTATGCTGATCGTGGCTGGGCAATATGACTAGGCCAAATATAGCTGAAGATGATTCTTCACAACATGTGAAATGAGTGGGTCTAATATGTATAATGTGTTGCGTTTTGGGACTGAACACAGGAATATTTTCCCTTTTTTCCGATGCCCAAACTTTTCAAGACCTGGAAATGATCAAATACATTTTTCCAGAATTTCCACTTGTCGTAACCCTGTATATTTCTATATGGCCTGTATGGACTGTCAGAATGTCAACATGCAATCCTTTGTGGAACACCCCCCAGATGATTAGTGTGTTATAGGTGTTCTCTAAAGTAACAGAGGGTCAGACTGTTTACCTACAGCAAAATGGATCTGTATGTACAAAACTCAGTGTGGGCAATAACGCATTAACAGACAAACGAAATAACTTTCACTGACTTCACAGCTCAGACTACACAGGTAGATGCCCCTTGACGACAGACACGGCACCACCAGAGTACCTTTGGCATATACACATGATGAATGGCAAAACTGAAGAGGAAGAATTCATACAATCAATTTTAAGGCTTCATACGGACATCAAACACAAGACTATCAAGTAGCATTCTCTGGAATAACAACAACAACCATCCCTTTCTCACAAGATGGTTCGATTCTTTTGCGGACAGTGCATATCAGAAACGATTACATAAAAATAATACAATCACAATAAGATGCCGGCTGATGTTGGAAGTTTCACACGTCAAGAACTTCACATGAATCCATCTTTCAGAGAAATGTCCACAAGGTTCCATTTTATGAGCCTGCTGCCAATCTGACGAGATCCGAGATAGGTTGTTGCAGAAGACGACCATTGTAACAGGGGATACCTGAGGAGAGCGAAATCTCATTCCAGTGGTTTTCAGAGCCGACTGCGAGTTAATGTGTACTGTATAAAACCGTGGGAGGTATCCCGTGTCTGTAAACTCATGAGTGAAATGTGACATGTACGATTTTTTTTTCTCTTAAAGCTAATAGTCTCTTTTGATCTTCTGGCAGTTGAGAAGGACCAGTGCAGACTTGACAGGAGTGAGGAACAGCATGGAGAACAACTGGGGGGAAAAGTGCTGGAGCAGAGAGGTTGAGGGGGGTGCTGAGAACACCAGTAACCATTTCAGTCTTTTTTTCTTTTCTTTTTTTTTTAAACAAGCAGTGCTTATAGACTCAGGAACCCTACATTAGTAGAATAGTCCTCTCCCTCCCTTTCCTCTTCCTCCTCCCTCTCCATTTCTCCTCCGCTGTGGGCTGCTAGGTTCTTCCTCTTCACCTGCTTGCGATTAGAGCCCCGGGGCCTCTGCATGGGCACCAGGAGGCGGAAACCTGGCCGGGCGTTGACGGAAGCGGTGCCCAGGGCAGTGGTGGGAATGGCCTTGAATGTGCAGGGCATGAGGGAGGAGGAGGTGGTGGAGGAGGAGGGGCTGGCACTTTGGACAGAGGAGTAACCAGAGCTGTGAAGCTCAGCGGAGATGGAGGGTTCCCTGGGTCGGCTCCTGGCGCTGCCCTGGCTCTCCTCATCCTCCGCTTTGTCGGCTTCACAGACACTGTCATCATCACTGGACAGGGCTCGGCAGTGCTCTTGCCTTTCCTCAGAGTCTGTTGCCAGGTGCAGTCTGATGGCCAAGATTGATGCTATAAAGAAGGGAAACACTTTTGATCAAAACCAGCATAAACCATTTAGGTCATATCCATACATACTTCAGTTCACATCCATTCTTTTCTTCTTTTTTTTTGACGATGGATAGACTAGAAAATGGGCCTTAATTTGATCTAATAACTGCTAGTGTATCACATTTTTAACCGCTGAGTCATGTGTAGTGACATCATGTCCTACTGGAAAGACTGACTCATGCATTATTCTCCTCTGCAGTCAGTGGTTACTCTGTGCCCTTTAAAAAATGGCCCTGGGATTCGGCCAATAGCTACACATGACGCTTCTACCCAAAGGCCGCTTCCCCCTCTTCCAAACACTCACTCTCTCCATCTTTCTCTCCCTCGCTCTCCTCCTGGTCGCCCTCGTAGCCGGAACAGGAAGTGTCCAGGCTCCAGTCCAGGATGTCGTCCAGCAGCGTCTCCTCCTGAGTGGACAGCTCAGCAGTGGGCGTGGCCGCAAAGCTGTCTCTGTGGGCCTGCATGCTGTCATCGCGTCTCCTGTGACGGGAACAAACAGTGGGAGGAGAGTGAGTCACTGGACCAGCACGCAGTGCAACACAAACAAACACCTTCTGGACAACACTGTTGACAGAATTATTTGTCATGCAGCCTAGGGACAGCTCTGAATCTCAGCTCAGAATCTGAACTGCTAAAAGAGCAAGTAGGGAGAGAGGAGACACCCTGGCAGTCCCACTGTCCCTCAGAGAGTTACTCCCAAGTAACACTCAGAAATCTGCTTTGATTTCAAACCCTGCCATACTGGCACCACAATTAAACAGGATTACAAGTCACACATTAAGATTAGGCTTCAAGTCAGAGAGAGTGGATGCCGTTCGGCCATCGTAACAGCAGCGCAGCAGTAAGTAAGTGGATGTGGTTACAGTGGAGAACTGTGTGGGAACTAGCTAACCTCTTGCTGTTGCTGGAGGGGGAGGAGAGGAAGGTGTGGATGTCGGCTGGTTGGCTGGTGGGACTGGGAGGCTCCATCTGAGGCACTAACTCGGGGATCTCCAGGATCTGACACAGCTCCTTGAAGTCCATCACCTGAAGGGAGGGACACCGTGAGATGAGGACAGAGCACGTGAAACACAGTAAAGCCATGCTTTAAAGAGTGTGGTACTGGCCAATACTGCATATGGTAGGGGGCTGATTCCCACTGGGCCCACCCACAGTATAAAAAGTAAATGAATAAAACATAGGGAATGGCATGTTGGTAGTGGTGTTAAACTGCTATACTGAACTAAATATAGAAACTGTGATGAATTATGATTGCTGCTTGATATCAGATTCGGGTTTAGAAAATAACACAAATGTTTTGTTCATGACAGACAAATACAGAGGACTTTCCCCAAAAGCATAACACTTAAAAGCTACAAATTAAAGGCATAGTTCGGATTTTCTGACATAAAAAGGTATGAAATACCAGAGTAAACGATGCATAGGAATTAGCTGACTTACCGAGTCTCGTGGTCGAAGTTCTGACCATGTTCTGAGCTAGCCGGGCAGCTTCAGACAGGCAGCCCCACACGGGGACCGTTACCATAATTATTTTAAGCCAAACCACAACATGCTAACAACAGTTTTCCATCCACCACAGAATACAGCAGTCCTCCTCATGTATTTCACAGGACTTGATTAGTCAGCTAATGGCTATGCATTGCTTGCTCTACTGGCAAGTATTTCATACCACTTTATGTATAAAAAAAGTAATAATAAATAAATAAATAAATCAGAGTTGCCCGTTTAACAAAACAAGAATAAAAAAAAATAAAAAAAGGTTTATAGGTACCTTTTCTTTACTTATGTACTGGTAGGCCTCATCCTCGAAGCGCTGTTTGACCCCTGTAAGAGACACATGCCTGTAGTCTTTGGGCACATCTTGACTGAAACTGAAAAAAGAGAGAAGAAAAAGGAGTAAGTTTGATCCACTCTGCCAAGGTGCATCTCCATCATCAACTCTAGGGGGAAATCTTGTTACTTATCCATTTGGGAATTGGACTTGGGTCTATAAGATACTCTTCCATCTAGAGTGACTCACCCTGCAGCACGTTCGCGTGACTCACTCGCCTACACGCACACACTCTCTCCCACTTAGCCCCACACACACACACACACACACACACAGTCCAAATGCCTCCCACTGTCTTTTCAGAACTCTGATAGGGCTGTCGGCAGCACCTCATGGCTGTTAGCGGCTAGCTGCCCTCTGTAATGATCCAGCTCCATTCCTGTGATCATCACCAGACTGCATAAACAACATGATCTCCTAATCAATAGAATCGTTGGACACATCACCACTCAACTCTTTGTTAAATATAACAAGCCCTTTATGGAGAGGCGGTGCGGTAGCTGAGCGATAGCAGCTGTGCCTTTGTGTGATGATTCACATCCAAAAATCACCAACTTTGCAGGTACTGATCACTCATTTATTAATAAAGTCTACAGTCAGTGTTTCAGATTTCCACTTCCCCATTTGTTTGGCTTCAGAAGATGTCGTCTAGGCAAAATGTTGCAGTTGAAACAAGAACGCGAATTAAGCTTTACTTTGAACTGATACGCGAGTGAGAAAATAGGATCCTACAGTTCTAGATAGGATGGCAGTGAATATGTTTTTCACCCGCATCAGATGGAATCCGGTGCAACACAGTGCTAGCTGGTAAAAACATTATGTTGCACATGGAGCACATATTCCAATTTACTCTATTGCAGAATTGAATGTCAGGTAGGCCAATTAAAGATCTCATATTTACTGATAGGCGGTCAATCGAGCAGAGCGTACCTAGTGTGTTAATACACGTGTCCGTGTCCTTCCTTATATCCTTGTATGGATCTACAACCTGACAATGTGCTGGTGGCACAAAAACCATAAGTACAAATCTGCTGTTTGTTTTCATCTTTCCTCTTGAATTGAAAGTTAGCACAGCCCTTTATGTGCTTACTAGTGTCATGAACCATTGCATTATTTCAAACATGCATAGCCATCAATATGTACATATAAAATATGTGAAACAACTTTAATCATGGTGAGTTGGATGCAAGGGAGATGGAGCAGAACAAACCACCCACAGAGAGCCACCAACCCCAGACCCCCACAGTGAGCCACCAACCCCAGACCCCCACAGCGACCCACCAACCACTTCACTACAGATGGAGAAAGGCCTCAGCACTACCCTGAAATTACGCATAAATCAATGTTACATTCAATGGAGAAAAGGCTTCAGCTGCTATGGCTTCATAATAATAGACACTTCGGTATGATTCTAAGAAATCTAACTAATGGACCAGTACATTACCACCATTCTGCCTTTGATAGAAATATAAAAGGCATGGAATAATACGCTTATAAAACCAGAGCCCAGCAATTGACTAAAGCGTCATGTGGTCAAGCTGCACTCAGAGCGCACACACACACACACACACACACACATTCAAAATTTCTATTAGCTGAACACTCTTCCAAGCATCAGCAATCAAGTGACTATGATTTAGGTAATAACTGTGGTTCTCTGTAGGAACTGGAGCCACCTGCGAGGACCTGATGGAAAAATACAACGTTGCCAACAGAGCTGCCTCCATTTGCCAGCCGCGGTTAATCAAACGCACAGCAGTGGGAGATCAGCTGCCAAACAAACCGCTGCACATGTACAAAGGGCAATGACGGATTAGAATGAAGCACTAATCAGCAACACTGGTGTATTACCATAGAGCTATGACCAAGCTAAGTCGCTGATCAAAATGGTAATTAGGAGTTAGGTCAATGGATAATAGAAACTCTAGGAAAACAGAGGGGGGGTAGGGGGATTTAGTGCTTTGTAGCCACTGCAAAAATCTAAAACAGAGGCCAGCTGTGTCATTTCCATCTGGAAACTGATTCTGAAGTCACTTGTAGATCCACCGAGTGTATTTTCGGCATAAAAGCGGTGCGTTTTCCAAGCAAAGGCACCACTCCTACCATCCCTCTCCCGCCTCCCACGGCCTTCTGGTCACCAAGGTAACTCTCGTTAAGAGCTGAGCCCCAAAGGGCCATGGGTGGCGGTTTCACTCTCACAGGGGAACAGAGATCAAGACTGGGAGATACGTGTATGTGTGTGTATGTATGTATGGATGTGTGCAGAGTCTGAGTCCAAGTATATGTATATGTATATGTATATATGTGTGTGTGTGTGTGTGTGTGTGTGTACTGTATGTGTGCAGAGTCTGTGTCCAAGTGTGAACGTGACCGCCTATACAACAGAGCAGGACGGATATCGGAGCTTGATTGTTTGCTTGGATCCCGGTCCAGACGGAATGGTTAACAACATGCTGCGAGAGGCTTACCATTTGACGTAGAGCGGCAGGGCAAAGGGCACGAGGTCTGCCTTGGAGAAGCCTGTATAGTCAGTCAGCTGGCTGGGCCAGATTGGAGCTGCAGAGAGGCAGATAGAGGGAAAAGAGGAGAGAAAGGAGTGAGGCAGGGATCAAGGTGGCCATTAACTCCACAGGAGAGAGAAAAAAAAGAATTTCCAAACCGATACATGGTTAAATAAATACATTTTACAGCACTGTTTAATTTTAAGTGTATGAAAAAAAATATATACGCTATTTCCACTTCAAGGCTCTGTGGAGTTTATGACAGTTTGAAGGCATAATGTCCATACCCGTCAGCTTAATAATATAAACATACTGCAGCTTCATGGCTGTAATTGCCTGTGTGTGCACACATGTCTACATGTGGAAGCCAGTGCTTATTTATTACCGTAGTGGTGCAGTGCCCGTGTGAGCAGCAGCGTTGCGCAGGCCATTTTGGCAGGTGGCGGGATGGTGAGGGCGGAGTAGAGCAGAGACAGCTCACAGATATAACTGAACAGATGAGCAGTCCTCCTCTCCAGGGGCAGCAGGGACAGCAGCACCTCGCCGTAGTCCAGCAACGTGGGAGTCTGACGGGAGACACCAGAGACACTATTCATTGTGTGCAATTTTTCAGAATATGCACATTCATATTCTAGACATTATGTCTAGAATATGAATATGCATTATATGCATTTTATACACCCCAATTCCCATGAGTAAATGGAATATTGGAGCATTACCATGGAAACTGAACTCACAGACCACAATACCAGACAGCAAACAGGATAAAATGCCTCAGTATCCTAGCTAATATTGGCATATCCCTTTGATCATATTTACATTTCTCATAGTCAGGATGTGAGCTTATCATGGCTATTGCAAACAGGA
>OMKL01153496.1:16538-30226 GCA_900302295.1 Parasudis fraserbrunneri | reverse complement strand
ACATACATTTTATATATATATATATATTTTTTTTAATTTAGCCCACCCTGTCCTTCACTGAGCAAATGTAGATTACTTCAAATAGAAAGGAAATATTGTGATGATTATCCATCTCCCCAAAAATTAGTGGATCTATATGGCTTGCCACCATGTTTGTTATTGAGATCAAAATATATCTATGACCTTGTGTAAGTCTGTACAGATGACGAAAACCAATATTGAATGTCACAGTGATCCATTTAATATTGGATTAAAACTGGTATCTTAACTGGGTTTGTCATTATTGGAATACAAACTTACCCGAGTTATTGTAACTGGGTTCTGTATAAAATCAGTAGCCAGGATAAGAATGGAATTCTTTGTGCATGTAAACGTATTTGCTTGTGAAATATTTGTGTGTTTCCATGGTAAAGAGACCTCTTGCCAAGAAGAGTTTTGAAAATGGATGTGAGTCACAGACACACACACACACACACACACACACACACACACACACACACACACACACACACACACACACACACACACACACAAATACACACACACACAAAATGTCCATAATCAAAACACAGAGGCGATGACGACTGTAACTTATGGTCGATTCTCTGAGCTCAGCAAAGAGCAATGATTTATCAAAACATCAAAGGCACAGTAGCAGCATATCAGGTGTTAAGGAAAGACTGCTCCATCTCTCACCTCCCTGTGACACTGATAACCAAACTTAGACATCACTCAAGGTAAGCGTTTCTCAAACTATGGCTTGGGATGTTTCTGGTGGCTTCACACAAGACTAGTATGTTTCAGTAAGCCTATTCTAGGGTGCTATACTAACTTTACTCAATGTGGGGCTTGGGCTGAAAAATGTTAGGTGCTCAGGCGCAAGACAGAATCATAAATATCCAGGGAGTGTTGTAGCGAGCTGAAAATGAAAACAGCTGTTCCTGGACCATGAATAAAGACAGTGAATACAATAGATAACTGGGTTTACCCACCGACTGTGGTAATGGGTCCTCCAGAGGACTGGGAGTTTCTGGCCAGGCGAGTTCTGGGACTGTGCGGTCTAGGAGAGAAGCAACTATGTTACAGACACAGTGTTTTGAGAAACACAGTCTGTATTTACATTGAGTTACTCTAAAGACTGCAGAAGATACATGGATTTCCTTTTCTAGACAAACCTTCATAGAGTGTGGATAAAGCTATTTTTGCCCTCTTGAGCCTAAAAGGCTTAGTAATGCTGTGCTCTAGATGAAAGAAGACTTGAATACCTGGCCAGCTCTAGAGGTCGACCATCTTGTTGCACAATGGTGGCCTGCTGCGGCAAAACTATGGCGGGGGCAGTCATGGTGAGTGCTCGACTTTCAACTGGTGTATACTATGGCAAAAACAGAAAAACACAGAAAAATGCAGGTGCAGGTTAGAGTTGTTACCAGTACATATTGTCTTCATAAAATAACTTGCAAATATGGATAATCTTATAGCAATACTGTACCAAATGTCACCATGTGTCTTACATTATAGTGAAGGATCAGGAATGTTCCAACTTGGTAACCTTTAACCTTATTGCTTGTGTACACATCTCTATGAAATACTGGAAATGAAGTACACTTTCTCAGAGTTGTCTGGTGACTTGATAGATTGTTTTGGGACAGATGTTTTCTTTAGCTGTTCATGTTAATATCAATGCAAGGACAGGCCAAATAGACTCCACAACTCTTAAATTCATTTCTGCACTGTTAACATGGCTGGTACTATATAGGGAACGTGGTGGAATCTGTAGTGGACAGAAAAACACAAAATCCATTACAAGGGGGTGGGAGGGACAAGCTTGTGGTTCTCTATGTTTTGGAAGTCAGGGAGACACTTAGCTCATCTGGGTAGCAAGTGGTTTGTAGTCAATTCTACAGAAATTTACACCGACATGTTTGCAACTTGCAATCTCAACAACTGAACTCTTGAGCATGAGGCAATTCCTTAGAAGTAAAGACATCCTAACTGACTAAAAATAATAAAAGTATCAGACTTTTGAAATTAAAGGTCGTCCCATTTCTACTTCATAAAATCCTAGTCCTTTCATCAAAGGGAGGTGTGCAAATAATCAGACAGACAGACATCAAACACTAATTCATCTAGAACTCCTCTAAGAGCTCAAATTCAGAATGGAATCCAGATAAGTGGAGCCCCTTTCTCAGTAAAGCTGCAGAAAGGCCATGGCTGCTGTGTAATAAAGAGGGATAGTTTTATACTGTTGGCATATGTCAGGAAGATTAGATTACTGAGGTTCATAACATTCTGCAAGGAAGTCTTATCTGGGCTGTGTTTATGACTGCCTGCAGCGGAAGACTGTGTCCTCCAAGGAAGAGTAATTCACTTGATCTGGTCAGCCAGCCATCAGTTTAACACTTTGATGTCTTTACAAATCACACAGTAAACTATGTCTGAATCTAGCTAGCTCCACAGAGAATTCTACAATTTGTTTCAATGACTTAAGTGGTGATTCACAACTGTTGTCTTTGGCTGATTTAAAAGACCAGGCAAAATGGCTTTCTAAGACTTATGAAGATATCCCGGGAATGCAATGCAACATAGTTTGGTCTGTAAGTGTTGGGTGGAGGAGCCACACACATAGAAGAAGAGAAACAAGGCAGACAGCCAGTCCATAGTGAAATACCAGCATACTGTATCATGACACATGGTCCTGATCCCTATCACTTGTACGATCTCACATGTGAGATTACAAATTTAAGAACATTCTAATGATGATGTCACTAGAGGTTCTGGTCATTGAAATCTACGGCATTCTAAAATTCCTAGATATAATTCTGAAAATATGTTCCAAAAAACACACCTGAAAGGACTCATATGATATATCTAACACCAGTGTAGCCTTCATTAGACAATCATACACTCATTATAAGAGGAACCAGAGAAAAAAAGAGCATGTCATTTGAAAGAGAGAAGGAAGAACATTGTGCTCTCGATTAGGAGGGATTCATTCTGCTGCTGAATAAAAGGGGCTTTGTTCAAGACAAAAATAGCTCCGGGAAAGACCTTTTTTGGACAGAAGACTTCAAATAACCACATCAGTTGAAATCCTTGACTTGAACCATTCATTGTTTATTATACAGGGCCGTCTCTAGCTTTTTTGGGGCACCATGCAAAATCTTGTTTCGGGACCCTCCTAACTCAAGAATCTCCTACCGGATTTTCTGGATGTGCATCATAACATCTCTCAGATGTGTATAAATGAGACCAAATGCTACATTTTCCACAAAATGCTTATTTGAATGATGCTTATTTTAAAGGTAGAATCTGTAATGTTGTCAAACAGCGACCTCTAGGCAAAAGATGACAGCATGGCAGTGTGCTTTGTCAAAAGTTTTTGTTTTTGTCTGATGTGTGGATTGGATTTCAGTGGGTATAGGGGAGGGGTTGCTACTGCTGGCCACTCCTCAGGCTCTACCAAGAGAGGTCTGGAGAAATTCACAGTATAATAAGTTACTAAACTCCAACCCACATGTCAGACCAAAACAAAAATGTAAACAAAGTGCAATACCAAGTGGGGCTCTTTTGCCTTGAGGTCGCTGTTTGACAGCATTACAGATTACACCTTTAAGGATGACAAATTTCATGGCAGTGATTCAGTTTTAAAACTTAGCCTAATTTTTAAGTTAGTCAGCAATTCTGTTCAAATGGCCGATAGTGGCAAGTGTTCTGAAATAGCATTTAATATTTAATAATAATACTCTTGCAGTGATGATCAGTTTATGAGAAAATCCCACTCCTTATACTTTTTAGAAAATCTTCAGTTTTATGTTCATTCATGTATCAAAGAAATCCACAAAGGAAACACCTCAGACTCAGAGCTCAGCCTATCATTCATCATTAATCATTCATATTCAGTCTAACCCAATTTGATGCATACTGTGAATACTGTCAACATCAATGTGGTTGATCATTTTCTAATTGGCATGATTGATTTGCCAGTTTATACAGTAAATCGGTGTGGCAAACGTGTTGAAACCAGAGGTAAAACTGAGGTCACGGCAATGGAGAATCAAAGAGGTTGGCACTGAGGCAGCTGGCACAAGGGAACTGTCTACCCTCTCTCCTCTCTCCTTCCCTTGCCTCCTCTATTGTGTTCTCCGAACTCCTCCCTATATCCTCCCTCTGCCTCCTTGTTCCTAAGTATCTTCCTCTCTGCATCTGTCTTCCTCTCTCTCTCTCTCCCCCACTCTCTTTCCCTCTCTGTCTTTCCCTTCTCTCTCTCTCTCTAGCTCAGGCTTTGATCTTTCTGGTCCCAGTGCAGTGGGAGGCATGAGGCCTTATGGCTGTTCTCTGCCTATTAATGTCTTAACTCCAGCTCTGCCTTGTGCAGCTGGTCTACCGAGACCTCATATCCTCTCACTGCTCTGTCTAATGACAGGCATGGGCATGCTAATCATTTGTTGCAATGTGTGTGTGTGTGTGTGAGAAAGAGAGAGAGAGAGAGAGAGAGAGAGAGAGAGTTTGGGGGAATGGGGATGAGGCAGGTAAAATCAAGCGCGGTGAGGAATATACTCTGAGGTCTTGAATTCATAAAACCCTAGATGAATGGGATGGCAGCAATCACACTCCAATCTCCTCATCTGATGAATTAGCACATCAAACCATAGCCTTCCATCTCTTTCATTAGATAATAGTGAGGGTACATTTGTTTGCCTCAATCTGTGATTGTTCTACAATTTAGAGTTTAGTTTAAGTGACTTTAATTTTTTTACAATAATGGACCTTGAGAGTTGAATCTAAAGCAGATTGCTATAGGAGCCAACCACATCACTGTAATATAACCAAATGGATGACAGAGACAGTGGCCAGAGATATACTGAAGACACCAGCAAAATCCTATGTACAGAGATGGCTAAATAGGATTATCTGGCACCAAAACCTGTATCATTGTTGCCCCAGAACTGAGTCAACAAAGCAGCTTTCATATATTTCATGGCACGCACAATGACCGGCTAAATTAAAATAAATGAATATCCATTGCACCAGGCATCTAGCCCGCTAGCCTGGCGTGACACAAACAATTTGAACATCAAGAGAGCATTATTGAAATGAAGTCTATGTGCCTCAGGATGGGGAGAAATTGAAGTGAGTAAAAACAGCTGAAAAGCTAAAGAAGTTCTCATATTCATCCTCACTCCAACACTCATCCTTCTTTCCATACCTTACCATAGGTGGCTAACACTTTATTAACCTGACTAATGTCACACTCTTCCTCCCTTTCACCTTCCTCTCCCCTTAGTCTCACTCTTTGTTCTCCCTTTCACACTCTCTCTCTCTCTTTTCTCTGTCTTGGAGTGATGGCTCAATTACTTATCTTCACTGTCAGACTGCTAGGTGAGCAAAGTGTACCAGGATTTTTTTGACATGTAAAATACACTTTATCCTCTCTCTGTCTCTCTGTCTGGCAGTCAGAGTTTTCACCAAACCTTTAAGAGAATTGTGGATAAATAACCCATACTTGGAAAACCTGGTTATAACACACAACAACAACATCATCATCTCTGACTCGTTGGACCCACTCCAGTTTGCATACAGGGAGAACAGGTCTGTGGACAATGTCATAGCACTGACACTGCACACTGTCCTGAAACACTAGACAGGATGGGCACATACACCAGGCTGCTGTTCATTGACCACAGCTCAATGTTTAACACCATTGCCCCGGCCAAGTTTGTCCCGAAACTAATTGGAAATTCCTTGGGATGTGTGATGTTTTCTTACTATCCTCTGTATGGGTTCTGTAATACCATGGACATAGGGAAGAGTGATCATGTCTACGTTTGGGGGGCTGTAGGTGTTTTTCTTTTCCTTTTGATCCTTTGTCTTGTTTGTTTGGACCTGTCATTGTACCTTGTTAACGGCCCATTCTAGTTATCAGCAATGGGTAAAAGCATTTCTGATGCTGTTTTTTTCCTCCTCCTCTCTATCCTCAGCATCCGTTACTATACTAGCTTGATCGAATAAAGTCTGGTGAAACCCCACAACAAACTACACCAGTTACTCGCACATCCCAAGGATAAAATTGACATGCAGAAGAAATGTGATGTGATTTCCGAAATACTATGCCGTTCATGTAACAAAACCTATATTGGAGAGACAGGTTGAGCCTTTGGCATAGGAAAAAAGAACACCAGAAAGAATGTGAAAATGAGACACCTGGAGCATATCCTCATGCAAAGAAACACCAAGCTAATCAGGAACATCTAAAATCAGCAATTTCAGATGAAATGTGAGAGAAAAAAACATTTCATGGACTGGCAAGGGGTGAAAATTATCACATCTGAAAGCAACAGATGCCAGTAGTGGATTAAGGAGGCAATAGAACAGTGAACCGGGACAAGGGGGCTACCAACTGTCCCACATCTGGAATGCTATTTTGAAAAAGCTGTCAGGGAATGGCGGATGTCATTGACTTGCCACTTCTGGCAAGATAGCCATATAACCAAGCTAACAACACACATCACAATAACACCTATGGTACTTATGATGAAGGCAGTAGATTTCATCACTGAAATGTCAAGGTAAAAATGTCTTACAAGTCTATACGTATGAACAGTCATAGTATTAGTCCTAAAACTGCGGGACCTGGGCCTTGGCACCCCCACCTGTAACTGTATCCTCAACGTCTTGACAGGTAGGCCCCAAGTGGTGAAAATAGGGAATAACACCTCATCCTCTCTGATCCTCAACACCAGAGCACCACAAGGTTGCTGCCTCAGCCCCCAGCTATATCCCCTGTTCACACATGACTGCACAGCCACACATAGTAACAACCAGATCATAAAGTTTGCAGATGATACCTGATCAGCAATGATAGTGAGACAGAGTACAGAGATAAGATGGTGCAGTGGCAACAATCTTGCCCTGGACATCAGCAAGACGAAGGAGATCATTGACTTCAGAGGCCACCATGGGATCCATCGCCCCATCAACATCAACGGGATACCAGTTCCTTCCATTTCCTTGGTCTGCAGATCTCAGACGACTTGGCCTGGAACCACAACTGAGGCCATGCTGAAGAAAGCACACCAGCGCCTCTACCCTCTACAGTGCCTGTGAAAATGTGGCATCAGCACATACTGACTTGTGAATTTTTATGGAGCCACCATATGGGAGAATGGTGGATAAAATTCCAAGGAGCAGGTGACAACAAAGTACAATCGCAACAAACTGCCCAAACTCTACAGTGGTTACAGCCTTTTATAAGACAAAATGGTCCACGCTTTTTATAGGGCTATGCAAAGTAACAAGGTATTGTTTAATGGAAATATAAATAAGTGAGGAATTTTGACATGTAAACATCCAGAAGATACAGGAGTCCAAAATGGGAGGGGGAGTCAGGTCTGACCTTGAACTCATACAACCCTCTTGACCTGTCAATCAAAGTCTAGCAGAAGAGAGTAGCAGTGTGCATGCTTATCATTACACAGCTGCAGCCAGGGGGGAGCTGTCTGACATATGAGGTGAGCGGACACATAAAGTGTACAGATATAATAATTAAATATACAGAGTAGTGATAAACAGCCTTTGCTGAACCCTTCATGCCGCAGAGGATAGGGCCTGCAAGCTAGCCCATAGCCTGCATAATCTCGCTAAACCAATCGTTTTTTTAAGACATGGAAAACAAACTGGTGGTCCAGGTAACTAGCTGCCCCGACCTAGTCACAGTGTCAAGTTAGCCAGTTAGTCAGGGAAAACAAAGTTAAAACTAGAATGTAAAGTTTGTGAGCAAACGTTAAGTTGGCTTGGCAAAGCTGAGCTGTAATCGACAGAAAGATGTTAACATTTCTAACAAGCCATCCCCCAACTCTCTTATAGTTCTGAGGGATCAAAGGTAGATAAATCAGGAAAAGGGGTGGGACTTAGTTAATTGACATATAACCCTTTCCTGAGTCCAACAAGCCACCCCCCAACTCTCTCTGACAAACGGGGTAAAAGTTATAATGGATTAAAAATCAGTGAATAAGGGGTTGTATGTAGGATGGAGTGATGGAAAAAGGAGAAGAAAGGTGTGTGTGGAGCATCAACATTCATTAGTTGGACATGTCTTAAGTTGTACAGCAAGTTGGAAGGCTCTAGCTTAATAGTAGATATTAGCCATGCCCCTTTATAAGTCTAAAAAAAAAAAAGGATGAAAAAACTATTGAAATTAAGGATAGAAGTGAGCGATCCATACAAAAAGCACAAGCACAGCCCACGGGTATACCTTGAAGATGCCCAGCAATTTTGAAGCTGGTACCTTCAAAGCGACAAAAAAGGCAATTACAATATCAGTACCGGACAGTCAGCACTAGCCTATGTTTCCATCGAGAAGGAACTAATAATGACTCCTGGATTTAATGCACTATTGTGTTGGTCTGAGAGAAGAATCAAGCATCAGAAATACAAAAGGACTGTCATATTCTGTTGTGGTTAAAACCTTTGTTTGCATGTTGAATGACTTTGTTTGCACTCGATCCCATGTGCTGCCTGTCTGAAGCTGCCCGGCAACTAATGGCTATGCATTGTTTACTTTACTGGCAAGTTTACTACTTTATGGCAAAAAATCCAAACTATGCTTTTAATAGCAACACAAATTGCGGCATTTTAAAAAGAAATGTCATCAAACAGTGACCTCGAGCAAAAAGAGCCGCTCTTGGTATTGCACTTTGTTTACATTTTTTGTTTTGTCTGATGTGTGGGTTGGATTTCAGTAGGTATAGGGGAGGGGTTGCTACTGCTGGCCACACCTTAGGCTCTACCAAGAGAGGTCTAGAGAAATTCAAAGTACAATAAGTTACTAAACTCCAACCCACACATCAGACCAAAACACAAAAAGTAAAAGCGCAATACCAAGCAGGGCTCTTTTGCCTAGACGTCGCTGTTTGACGACATAACAGATTCTACCTTTAAGAACACACACACAAGCTGTATTCGACATCCAGCAGTTATCTCCATGTAACTCTGCTGTTGCGTTAATAAGACAAGGACTGATGGTGCAAAACCTCACTATCATTGTATCATTTTGTTCACCATCCGACTGTGTTATTTCCCTTGGCGTACTTGACATTTTATTATGTACCAACCAATGTCAATTTCTGATTTCATTAATGTCAATGAAAACAATAAAGCAACAAGCGAGGGCCGCCATGGGGACCCTGGTGGTCGTCACACTGGTGTAATCACAGCAAGGTTCCAGTATGAAAACACAGACAATCTCTTGTGTTGCTGTGTGCCCTTGCGCCACATTCATTATGCATTGTTGGTTAAAATGAATAATGCAGGGGACTAAACTGTTCTACAGAAGTGGTTCAATTATCATCATGCATAATAAAGGGACAATTAAAGTGTGCTTAGAGATTGTAGTCACAACGGGACAATGTAAACACTTTGCCAAACATCTGCATCAAGTCTGCAAACAATGGTCTGTCATTCTGCATTACCTGGTATCCTGTGTGGAAGCAAGCTCCACTAAATAGGCCTATCGACTGTCAGACTGGGAGCACAACACTAGAAAAATGATGGGTAACATGGGGGTGTTCATGATGAGAATCTGGTTCTATACCACCTCTGTGACACTTGTATGCTATGGGTCAGAGATCTTCACATGATGCAGTTAGAAATTGACAAAAAGTTAAAAAGCTCTATCGAAAAGCAACTTCATAATACTAGACGCTGTGGAAAATGATTATGCTGATGATTGCCCAGCTGTAGGCCTATAAATGAAGAGAGGTCATAGAGCAATTAAAAAGACTTGATTTCATATGCTGAGCTCATTAGGTGTGAAAATGCCTCTGTTTCTCTGCCCCCCAATTAAATGGTCATATAAAACATCCAGTCAGTGCTGCAAATTTCCTCTTCTTTTGCAGCAACATCCCCTAACAAGGTAGCTACTTGTATTAGTCACCACTCTTTAAGACGATGTCTATTAGTTGGCCTGGCCTTCCAAACCCAGGACAGTATTAGTATAGCCACCCCTTACTGTATCATATGGATTCTAGGCTCTAATCATAAAATGCAGACTATCACCCCTTTGACATTTTTCATATTTTGTTGTGTTACTATATTATTTCCAAATGCATTATTTTTTTGTCTGAATTCAAAAGAAAGTACTATATTCTGTCAAACTGAAAAGGAAAATGTGGAAATGTTGGTGAAAGTATGAAAAGAACAGGAAAATCTATTTTGTAATACTTTAGACCTCTTAAATGTTGTCATCATTGATATGCTATGCTATGGGCCTATGGTGAAAATGAATGGTGTTTTCCTTTACAGTTTACCAGTAACTTTGTCCTTTATAGAGCAGTTGGGGTGAGAGAGAAACTGATGTTTTACAGAAGCTTTGTGTGTTTTGTTAACTAGCCTATTTTTAAGAGCCACATTGCTAACACTAAAGGAGTGAACGTTGCAATTTCATTAAGCCCCCACTACAAGAATGCACTGAAGCTGGTGATGTTAGGGAGTTAGAATTCTAAGCTAGTTTCTAGTTTTTAAGCTAGTTAAAAGTATCTTAGGGCGCTTTCACACCTCCTGTTTAGTTCGGTTGAATCAAACCCTAGAGTGTTTACCCCCGTGAGGCAGTTCGTTTGGGTTGGTGTGAACACAGTAATCAAACTCAGGTCTGCACCAAACAACTTCACCCTGGTCCAACTGTTTGAGGTGGTCTCGGTCCACTTCCAAATGAACCCTGGAGTGGTTCGTTTGAGGTGTGAAAGCAATCTGACCAATAGAAGGAAAAGACCTGAAAGATCGCACATTTAATAGACCTGGGGAGTCACGTGATAGTTTTAAGACCCGCCTGGTTCCAGACAAATTTTTGCCTATGGTCTTTTACCATAGGAGTTTCTCAAGGTAGTGGGTTTATATGATTCCACTTATTCAATTGGTCTGACATTTGATGGGAGCAGAGTTGAGCATAATTAAATGAGATCTGCATTTTTACATTTGAGAAAAATTAGAAAAAAGTCATGGGTACAAGACGGTGTACCTAATGCAATTGAATATTTACTTGTTTCCATGGTAACTACTACACTACCCATAAACCTCGCCATTTGAGCAAACGCTGCGGAGCTGAGAGGACAACGTTACGAAACCAAAATAGTCAAAACAACAGACAGAATACATTATTGGAATTATATGCTCATGATTATCTGACCCGTTTGTTTTTAAACACCGTAGTTTTCATGTTTTGTGCATTTTATTCATGGCTTCAATGAAAATAAAGATGGCAGCGAATGCCGTGATAACCAACAAGAATGACAAGGGACACAAACGTCAGAGTGGTTGTGCTCTTGTAATTGGTCCATAGACTAAAAGATTGGTGAGTCTTATGTGTATTGTAGTAGTTACCATGGAAACAAGTAAAGATTAAATTCTCAAAGATCTCAAAGATTAAGTTAAACCATTTACCTTTATTAGTTGTAACAGTATAAGGATTAAATAATCTATACCTCCATCAAAGATTATGAACCTACACAATACAGTTTGGCTAAAATACTTCAGTTTTTGAAAATCACAGATAGAACCTCACTTCCCAGGTCTATGAAGCTGATTAGGCTGGTTTTGTTGACATTTTCCCATATTCCCAAATGTGTGATTTTTTATCATCATAAGGTTATTATTTTTGCTGCTGGAAAGTTCAAAATAGCCAAATTTCATGATACTAAACAAATACCTTCCATGCATAAGTCAGGAGACAGTAGCCTAGACAGTGAATTGGAAAATTTACAGTATTAGGGGGTTATAAAAAAAATAATGTCGGTGCACACTTTGCATGCCAATGTAAATTTAAAAGCAGCCAGTGTGATTTTGTTATTAATTCTTCCAGCAGGTTTCCTGACTAGCACTTTGTTTGTTGGAGTTTAAAACGTGATGCAAATTATCTTAAATGAGAGGTAATGAGATGGAAGCTACCTTTATGAATCAGAAATGCTGAAACGTGACTTTGTTGAACTGCTAAAGATGCTGTAAAGAACACTGTCACAACAACCTGGCCATTAAATTGTTCCAAATGTAAACTATGTCATTCCTGTTCTGATTACTACTAGACTAAACAATCAGTACTCAACATGTTCTGTGACCCAGATGAATGCCATTGACTACAAAACTATTGAGGAAACAGCCTTGACACCCTGCCAACAAGCTTCCTTAAAATTTTTTACAGCTGTTTGACGAATGATTTACTGCAAATAGTTAACAGCTCCCTCCTATCAGACATTTTTCCAAAGGCATTGAAAACTGAAAATAATTGAAAAAGTTGTCTACCAACAACTTAACTACTTTTTAACTTAAAATGGTCTCTTAGACAAATTCTAGGTTTTCGACCCCTTCACAGCACTTATTAAGGTTCTAAATGACATTCACATGAATACTCATTCCGGCAAAATTTCAATCCTAGTGTTACTGGATGTTAGTGCTGCTTTTGACACTGTTGACCATTCAATACTGCTAGACAGACTGGAAAACTGGGTTGGACTCTCCAGCACGGTCTTAGATTGGTTCAGGTCCTATCTGCAAGACAGGAACTCTTGGCAATGACATATCTGAGTGAATTAGCATGACATGACATGTGGGGTACCTCAAGGTTCAATTCTGGGACCTCTTTTATTCAATCTCTATATGCTCCCACTGGGCCTAATTATGCATATAACTTACGCTTACCATAACTATGTGGACACTCAATTATACATAGCTCTCTCATCAAGTGACTATGCTCCTCACTGTGTCTGTGCATTGACCAAATCAATGACTGAATGCGCCAAAAAAAAATTGGCTTTGGTGCCAAAGAGGAAAGGCTGAAAGTTGGTGCACATCTTGATTCCCTGTCTTTGAAGTCCAAAAACCAAGTCAGAAATCTTGGTGTTATTATTGACTCAGATGAAAGTTTTAACACCCACATCAAGTCTATAACAAAATCGGCCTATTATCATCTTAAAATATAGCCGGAATTAGAGGATACATGTCCATACAAGACGTAGAAAAACTCATTCACACTTCTACTGTAATACTCAGGCCAACAAACTAATTTTGGCAGCTGCAGCTCATTCAGAATGCTGCTGCTAGAGTTCTGACAAAGACTAAGAAAGCACAACATATTACACCAGTTCTCTGCATTGGCTACCACTGTGTCATAGAATTGACTTCAAAATACTGTTACTTGTCTATAAATCACTTAATGATTTAGGGCCAAAATACATCTCTGACTTGCTTCCACACTATGAATCATCTAGACTTCTTAGGTCATCAGGGACTGGTCTGCTAACTGTTCCTAGGATCAAAACAAAACATGGTGAAGCTGCATTCAGTTATTATGCTACACATAGCTGGAATAAACTTCCCAGAAGAGCTTAGATCTGCCCCAACTCTGACTTAAAAATAGGCTAAAGACTTTTATATTCACCTCTGCCTTTTAATTGCGGTTGGATTTTATTATTTTATTCTTTTGATGCCTTTTATACTTTTTATACTTTTTAAAATGATGTTATTTTTGTATGTGCTTTCCTTTTTTAATCTATTTTCTGTAAAGCACTTTGAATTGCCACTGTGTATGAAAATGTGCTATATAAATAAACTTGCCTTGCCTTGCCTTGCCTTGCCTTGCCTTGCCTTGCCTTGCCTTGCCTTGAAAGACCCGAAACACCCCATAACCCCCGGGTAACATCGCG
>OMKL01153496.1:1922-13826 GCA_900302295.1 Parasudis fraserbrunneri | reverse complement strand
TGGAGCGGTTGGTTTGAGGTGTGAAAGCAATCTGACCAATAGAAGGAAAAGACCTGAAAGATCGCACATTTAATAGACCTGGGGAGTCACGTGATAGTTTTAAGACCCGCCTGGTTCCAGACAAATTTTTGCCTATGGTCTTTTACCATAGGAGTTTCTCAAGGTAGTGGGTTTATATGGTTCCACTTATTCAATTGGTCTGACATTTGATGGGAGCAGAGTTGAGCATAATTAAATGAGATCTGCATTTTTACATTTTAGAAAAACAAGAAAAAAGTCATGGGTACAAGACTGTGTACCTAATGCAATTGAATCTTAACTTGTTTCTATGGTACAGTACCCAGAACCTCGCCATTTGAAGACCAGTCTTGAGCGAACGCTGCAGAGCTGAGAGGATGACATTATGAAAGCAACATAGTCAAAACAACAGACAGAATACACTATTGGAATTATATTCTCATGACCTGATTCGTTTGTTTTTAAATGCCACAGTTTTCATGTTTTATGCGTTTCATTCATGCCTTCAATTAAAACAAATATGGCGGCAGATGCCGCAATAACAAATGAGAATGATGGAGTAGTTGTGCTCTTGTGATTGGTCCATAGACTGTAAAAGATTGGCGAGGCTTATGGTTATTGTAGTAGATACCACAGAAACGAGTAAAGATTACGATATAAAACACATTTTCTCAAAGATTAAGTTCAAACATTTACCTTTATTGGTTGTAACAGTATAAGAATTAAATAATCTATACCTCCATCACAGATTATGAACCTACACAATTTGGTTTGGCTGTAATATATCACTCAATGCAATTCAGGGATTCACCCCCGCGGCATTGTAATATGTCGTGCTCTGTGTGTACTCAACCAATAATTAATTGTTGCAACTGGTCGTCAGCTCTTGTCATATTGTATCAAATTCCTTATCTAATTTCATATCTCCACTTTTCCATGAGATTCACATGGACCAGATTCTGTGAACGCGTTGGGGATAGCAAACACAGCAGCACTAAACGCATGAAAACTTCCGTTGATGAACCAGGTGTGTTTACAATTGCCCGTTGTCAGTTTTTGGCCAAGCTGCAAAGTTCCAAGTTGTCATAGTTTTAACCTTAAACGTTGTTTATAAACCTATCCCTAACCCTGATCTTAAGCACTCCCACTACCTGAAAAGAAAAAATAAATGTAAAAGTTTTTTCTGGGCTGTGGAATCTAGCATCTACCGTTTGCTATCCCCGTCGCGTTCACAGAGTGCGGTTCGTGTGAATCTCGTGGAAAAGATATTTGACTAAATATACATTTTCTGCGAGACGTTTCAAAGGAATTTGATACTATATGACAAGAGCTGACAGCCAGTCGCAGGAATCCTGCCAAGGAATTGTATTGAGTGATCTATGGCTGTACTGTATTTGGAATACATGCAATGTGTGGAATATCAGCCATTATAGGGCTAATTTCAAGGGTGCTTGTAGTTGGCAAATTCTTTTAATTCTTAATTCTGTATTCCTGTCTCCTGCTCAATTCAACACATTGTGAGAGCTGAAACATTGAGTTTGGGATTAGAAAGGCTATGTACAGTAGTTAATGAAAGTGAGTGAGGAATGTGTCGGAAATGTTGCCTTTATTATAAATAATTGTCTATTTCTGCCAATATTTGGGCAAATGACGAGCTGTAAAAAGTGGGGCAATTATCAGTCCAATCTACAAGAGGAAGTTGACTAGATTCAATATCATTACAACACACAGCCTGTAGGCTAAATGGGACACTTCTCGTTTTGCTTTTAGGATGGCCATTTACCTATTTAGCTATTTAAAAACCATGTATAAACTATGAAACAGACAACCACACAGCTGGGGTCTAAATGACTTTCAGCATAGAAAATGGCATTGGGATATGATTCAGATGAGTCATTTTGAGTTAATTTAGAGGAAGATAAAACCCAGGGTTTGCATAATTGTATTTTTGTGTGGTGGTTTATAGCCTTAACCTTTGTAAATCAGATCAGAAAAAGGCCTTAATGACAAGAGGTAATAGCCTATTTATTTGTCAATGTTAATGTTAGCCTACTTAGACTGTAAAGGTGACTGACCATTAACAGTTATGTGTAGGCCTATTCAGTTATGTGTTAGCCTATTATTAGTAGAATATGAATGCATAATGTTTTTGTTTTATTGTATTTTTCATGTGTGAAACAATAAAAGGGCATCATGCCATGGCATGTAGTGGCCACCTCTGGATGAACCATGGCCACTTTAGTTAAAAAATCCTAGACACTGTCTGGTGGAGAGATGGCTTGGTCTATAAACCATGTCAATAATACATATAAAGATGTAGACTTAATAGGTCCTTTGGCAAATGTGTTGTCCATGATAAGTCGTATCTCTGGGTATCATTGTGACAGTATGACTAACAGCTCTGGAGATTCACTCAAGTTTACCCTGATGGTGGCATTAGAGAAAAGGTCAGAGGGTCATCAACGTCAACAGGATTCTTCCTTTAGGGGTCATAAATACTCACAGCAAAAGTGTGACTGCATGACTAACGGGTCAGGAGATATGCTCATTTGAAAATGTTATGTTTGGCCTGATGGTGGCACAAGAGAAAAGGTCATGGAGTCACCAAAATCAATAGATTTCTTCCTCTAGGGGCCATGAATAGTCACAGCCAATTTTGTGTCTGTACAACAAACAGGTCGAAACATAGGCTCTTTTGAAAATGTTGGCCTGATGGGGGAGCTAGAGGAAAGGTCATGGGGCCACCCAGTTCAATAGGTGTCTTCTGTTTGGGTCCATGAATGTTCACAGCAAAAAAAATTTTTTATTTATATAAAAATATAATTTTAGAAACCGGACATAGATATTTGGGATACATTCAGAGATTACAAAAGGGGAATAATCACTCTCTGCAAAAAGGAAGATAAGAGTTGGATAATGAAATAATTTTAATTTTAATTTTTTTATGTAGAATAGGCTCAAGAAAGAAAAGGACAGAAGAGATTACTGAATTGCAGAAATTAAATTTTTAATTTGACAACTTACTACTTAAACAAGCACGAAACCGCCCAGACCCACGGCGCAACTAACATTATGTGTAGGCGTAGCCAGTTGTGGAATGAGAATGTTGTTTGGTTACATTTGCCAGCTAAACCTAGTCGGCCATATATCATCCCAAGCTTGTGTCTGTTGGTATTCGAAGCATTCATTAATCCCTCTGGTGTCTTGTGTTCAAGGTGATCCCCCCTGCAAGCATTTAGCTAGAGGAAAAAACTGTTTCCCTGTGTTGAGAGGCAGCTAATGCTAGCTTTGTAGTGAGTTAGCTGAGCAACAGCTTCATACAATTATAATCTTAAGTCTTACAAACAGATCTGTTGAAACAGCTCTCCATTTATAGGAATGAAGAAATGGTTAATTAATGTGGTATTCAGAGAACCGAGGTTATAAACGTAAGCTAAACTACCATTCACTTGCAATTTAAGTTAGTGCATATCGTGGCACGTCAAATCAGAGAACCAAAGTTATTAATGTAACACAAACTAACCCCTGTTCACTCGCAATTTAAAGGGATATTTCACTTTAGTAGAACTTGTCAAAAATCATCAGTCTTACCTCTATCTAAAGTCATCTACAAGTAAGCTAGTGGCCACTGCTGTCCCTGTCATCCGCTGTCAAGACCACCAGTCCTCCCAGGTGTCAGGCTCCTCATTCACTTCCATTCATATTGAAGACCAAGTCTAAATATCATACTTCTGAATTATAAACAAACAATACAGCAATATTATTCTGTGTAATATATTTGTCTGAGTCAATAGTACCTGTTTTTTTTTTTTAGATAATGTTGCCATTTTCAAACTCTCTGCCATTTTCAAGCTGCACGGGTTGTGTCAGCCTAAACATAACAAACAAGCCTTTATAGATGACCTCCATCACAATGATATTCATTAGACTTTTGAAATCCCAGATGTCAAATTAGCACTGGATTCATTCAATCATTAATAAACATGCACTCTTCAAAAAGCTTAGAATAAAATATAGCTTTCCCCTGAACTATCGGCTCTGTTTAGGGAAAGGAATAGAGCCTGGTCTCTTAGACGCACTAGGGATCCATCCTATTGGTCTGTATTTAGGGAATTTAATTTAATTTAATTTAAGCACGTCCTCTGTGAGGATCACCAAATCAAATGATCCCTTACAAAAAGTATCATGGTATTTCCATCATTATTTGGTCACTACGATGATGGTTGTGACCAAAATATGATGGAAATACCATGATATTACCATTGGTATCATGGTTTAAATTGGATTATGCCATGGTACTGTTTAAGTGCAAAAGTGGCACCATGGTGATACATAACTTTTACCATAGTAAACTATTTATATAATGGCCGTTACCATGGTAAAACTGAAATTACTGTCATACTACCATGATGACAAAAGGATATTTCACTGTATACTCTACCAAATTACCAAAAAATAGAAGTCCTGATAATATCTATATCTAGCTAGCAAGCTATTCATAAATAAATATTGAGTAGCTAGCTAACATAGAGGCTATGACATAGCTTCTGTGTGTTGCTGGTGAGTGTAGCTTGGTGGCTTGGCATACAAAATGATTGTCAGACACATTTTATCCCATTTATTTCCATAAATCGGATGAATATCTAGTCATGGCTTGATAGCCAGCTCTCTTAGAGCTAGGTGGCTTAGTAGCTCACTGGGTCATACTGGTGTCTTGACGTGAAGATGATGCCTGTGGGCCGCCAGTAGGGGGGCAGAGCGGCTAACTGTGAGTGAATGAATGAATTACTGAATGACTGAGTGAGTTAGCGACATTGCCAGTCATAGAGGTGCTTCACATCTAAAAATGAATACACAGGGCCCCCTCTTATTAATAATGATTGCAAGCACACTGTGAGCCACGTTTCTCAGCTGACCTTTTCTCTCCTCCTGTTGAAGTTTTTGAAGCATTGCAATCCATTGATGTCAGGAGATCAGTTGGAGAGGATAAATTGGATTCTCTTTAAACTGGATGTTCCTGATCCTGCTGCAACCTCTGCGGATGACCTTGTGTCCCACTACAACGAATCCTCCAGCCTTGACTCTCTAGCCCCCCTCAAAATCCAGACTGTCTTTTCCTCCCGCCCTGCACCCTGGTTCACCCCGGAGCTCAGTTCTTTGAAGTGACCAACTAGAGAGGCTCTACAAAAAATCTGGTCTCACTGTCCACTCTGAGGCTTACAAAGAGCATTTTAAAAGCTACAAAGGAGCGGTCTCCCAGACCAAAATGGCCTATTACTCCCAATATCATCAGCAGCCAGCAAAATAACCCCAGAGTGCTTTTTTCCACTATGAACCATCTACTTCACCCCCTTGATGCCTCCCCCCGCTCTGGTGCCCCTGATCTCTGCTGTAAGTTCCTGGACTTCTTTCAGGCCAAAGTAAACTCCATCTACCAACAGCTGCTGAGGCCGCCCCCAAGCCCTTTCACTGCCACCACTGCCCTTACACCAGAATGTTCCTTCTCTTCCTTCTCCCCTGTGGATGCTGCTCACATCATGGAGTTGGTCACTAAATCCAAGACTTCCACCTGCTCTCCGGATCCCATGCCCACAGCCTTTGTCAAGGCATGTTTACCTGCTCTGTCTCCTCTCATTGTTTATGTTGTCAACACCTCTCTTAGATCTGGCAGTGTCCCCCCCAGTCTCAAAATGGCTGCAGTTACACCCATTTAAAAAAAAAAAAAAAGAAGAAGAAAAAGGGCCTGGACCTGGACGACCTCAGAAACGTCCGGCCAATCTCCAAGCTTCCATTCCTTGCTAAAACCCTGGAACGAGCTGCTGCCCATCAACTCCAGCAATATTTGTCCAACCATGAGCTCTATGAACCCCTACGATCTGGGTTCAGAGCACAGCACAGTACAGAGACTGCCTTAATCAAAGTCACAAACTACCTCCTCATTGCCGCCAACTTGGGCCATGTCAACATCCTCATCTTATTGGATCTCTCAGTGGCCTTCGACACTGTCTGCCACAGTATCCTCCTATCCCGCTTGTCTGAACACCTGGGCCTCACTGGAACTCCCCTTTGCTGGTTTCTGTCCTACTGTATCTAGCCATCAGGAAGCAATTCATCATAATTGGGGACTCCAAATCCACCTCTGCTCCTGGCAACCAAGGCATGCCCCAAGGCTCTGTGCTTGGCCCCCTTCTATTTATTATCAATATGCTTCCCCTTGGTCAGATTTCCCCACCTTCACGGCCTTAGCTTTCACTGCTATGCTGATGACACCCAACTGTACCTCAATACTAAACCCTCCACCCTTCTCCCTCCCCAATCTCTCATCAAATGCCTCCATGGCATAAAAACTGGATGACATCAAACTTACTCAAATTCAACTGCAACAAAACAGAGCTCATGGTTGTGGCATCCAAGGCCCTGCTTCGGAAGGTTGGTGGCATGGTGCTGTCGATTGATGGCTGCTCCATCTGCCCTTCCTCTGAAGTCCAAAACCTGGGTGTAATACTGGATTCCACTCTTTCATTTCAGTCACACATCAAATCCATCACCTTCAAATCCACCTTCTTCCACCTCAAGAACATTTCCAGGCTCCAGCCATCACTCACTGACCTCATCCGTGCTTTTGTAACATCTCAACTGGTCTACTGCAATGGAGTCCTATTTGGGGTGCCCAGTAAAGCACTGGATAGACTCCAGTATGTCCAAAAGTCTGCTGCCAGGCTACTCACACACACAAAACCCTGGCAGCACATCACTCCTACCCTCCAGCACCTCCTCTGGCTTTGTGTGACTTTCAAAATTCTCCTCCTCACCTATAAGTATCTACATGACCTTACTCCTGAATATCTCTCTGACCTCCTCCACACCTACACCCCTCTCGAAGGCTACACTCCTCTGACACTGGACTCCTCGCACCAGACTGCACACTGTTTTTAAAATCAAGACTGAAGACACACCTCTTCAGCCAGGCTTTTCTTTAGCTTAGTTTTCCCTGTTGTTTGTTAGGACTCCTGTTGTCCTTTTTTGTTGTGTTTTTTATTTTTTATTTTATTTTAAATTGTAAAGCAATTCAAATTTACAGAGCAAATAACACATATATTTAGTCTTTCTATTTCAACAAGCATAGTTCCTAGTGCTTGGAAGTTATATAATATATATATATATGATAATAATTATCGACCAATCTCCAAATTAGCCTGTCTAGCAAAAATCCTAGAATCTTTCATAAATAACCGCCTCAAAGCATTTCTACCAAGACACTTTGTATTAAGTATGCAACAATCTGGTTTTAGAGCTGAACAGCACTAGTTCAGCCATTACATTACTTTTAAATGACATAGTATAGATCTGTCAAAAGCATTTGACACAGTTGATCATTTTCTGCTTCTACAAAGACTAAACAGTATTGGCTTTGATACTTGTAGTTGGTTTCAGAACTATCTGTACATTTTGGGTCTTGTCCTTTTTACCATTTATATTAGATATATTTTCTCTTCATTGAGTGGTTGATAAATATTTTGGCATCTGGCTTGATGAGAAATTGACATTCAAATACCATAGAGACAATATTGTCAGTAAATGATGACAAAAAAAAGGTCTTCTTACAGAAACAACCAGCTTCCCTATGATTAGTAGGAAGAGGATCGTTGAGTCACTTTTGGATTATGTGGATGTAATTTATAGACATTAGGATTGAGTGGTATTACGGTATACCAAGGTATCTGAAAATAATGACGGTATCCATTTCAATTCTGTCATATCATTTCTGCTCCACATCTATTTAATACATTGTCACTCTTCGCCCCATTCACAGGGTGTGTGTCAGGTGACCGCAGTGCGAGTGAGAGAGTCGTCGTCACGTATTTGCTAAGCTGTGCTGGAACTCGTCATAATTTTCACCTAAAAAGTTGTTTATAAACTTAACCCTCACCTTAACCATGACCTTAACCTCTGTGGAGACCTCAGGTGGGATTTATTCCAGAAACGTGGTGAAAAGAATAATGTGCTTGGTAACTTTAGCAAACCTGTACTTTTGCTGCATATTATTGTACAACACCTATCATTATGCACGGACATGGCCTGGCATGATTGGGGATTCCCTGGCGTGGTGATTTGACTTTCATGTAATGTAACATTTTGGATTGCATTTGAGAGACAAGGGCAGCCGTGTGTGTGTGTGTGTGTGTGTTTGTGTGTGTGTTTGTGTTGAGCTGGTGGTGGGCGTGGGCAGCAGCCAGGTGTGCTTACTTTATAATTAATTATGTGCGAGATACCAATGTTGCTTGGGCTGGCGTGCACCACAAGGACAATCCTTATCAAAAGAACATTGTATAGTTTTGCGGCACAAAGTGTGCAAAACGTAGGGTCTATGTGTAAGCTGGTAATATCATACCCCTAATGTAATTAATGACTCAAGCGTGCTTTATTTTTCACGTTACTAAAATGATGTTGAGGTTTGAGTTAAATGAATATTGCTTTGGTGAAGTGACTGTTACTGCAGGTGCACGTGGGTGTAGGTAGAATTGTATTAAAAATGATTTTGTTATCACCAAGGTTTATGATGAGTAAATCTGGCTTTCATAACAGCCAGTGCCTCCCTCATTGCTGAGTGCTCTGCATGTGGTAATGACTTCTCCTCTCGAACCAGCTGCTCCACACTTTTCACGTTTTCTTTTTTGTTGTTGTTGTTGTACAAACCGCCATATACCATATACCCCGATGAAATGTCAGGAAGGGATGATGGTATAAAAAGATAGATACCGCCCGAGCGGTATGGACTAAAATTTATATCATGGTATAATCTGAAGCACGGCCAGTAACAGTATATATCACAGTATATTCGTTTTTCTTAAAATTTCAATATAATTGCTTCTGAATTCAAAAAAGCACTGGTATGGCAACTGCATGGCAGCTATTGCTGTACTCTTTTTTCTTTCTTTCTTTCTTTCTTTATTTCAATATTATTTTTAAGGCATTTCTGCTTCATAAGACGGTATACAATTATGCATGACAGGAAAGATGGGAGATAGAGGGGGGATGACATGCGACAAAGGTCATGAACCAGATTCAAACCCATGTCCAGCATGCGCCTCTGCCCACTGCTGCTCACTTTTCAGTTTATTTCTGGTGCTTTAATGATCATGATAATAAAACACCTTGTGATCATGATCCTCATCAGTAATAGTGACACTGGTCCCATAATATTGCAGCAAACATTTCGATGTCCATTGGCCATCTTTTGGCCATTGGGCCAGGGCGTCCAATCAATGGCCCAAAAAGGTTTTCTGTCAGTCTTTAGACCAATGTTGTTTCAATGTTGTTTAAACAGGTTATTGAGATAAGATGAGGATTTCAAATGCAGGCTAAGAATACAACTGCTTAAAAAATCGGTAAACGCACTCCTAACAGCATCTTCAAAGTTTCCGGTAATGTCTTCCTACATCAGAATTTACATTTGGGCTGACATGTCAAAGACAAGTTTTAATTGTGACATCAGTTGGCCTGGACTCAGGTTGGCCTGGTGCTTGCTGGGATGTAGCCCTTCTCGGAATGAGAGCACTTTCCCCCAGCAAGCGAAGGTAAACACAGCCTAATGAAAACGCCTCAACTTAACGAATCAAAGGAAAAATGGCAGGGTCTGAAAGATGAATATACTGTCGAGCTCGATAATTCACACTTTGTCAGGGAGGGATTGAGGCCAGGGCAACTGTCAGTGAAGGAGTGGCCTATATGGCCTACATACTGTCAGCGAGGCAGTATAGACAGCCATCAAATTCTTCAGTGGATGACTTAGATTTGATACAGGCAGCAAATTGTTCTGTTAATTTAAACGTCTCTGTTCTTCAGAGAGGCAACATGCATAGCCTTCTCAAAAGCACATTGACTTTAACATGTCCAATGAACGAATGAACAAAACAGCGCTGGTCTGAAGGGGACACTGGTGTCCAAAAAGTTAGAGAAGCAGGCTTGTGACTGGAAGGTTGCCGGTTCAATTTCCTGGACCAGCAAGAGAATCTGAGCGGATTGAACAAATTACTCTCTCCCCTCCCTCGACACCCACCGTTGAAGTGCCCTTTAGCAAGAAGGCATTTAATCCCCCATCTGCTCCAATGAAGCTGCCCAATGGCCAATAGTAAAATAGTGTGGTTGTACTGGGCAGCCACGAGGTGCGAGTGTGGAGCAGGGCATTGCTGAAAAAGAGTATAGGCCTACAGCTTCAGCAAATCTACATTGGGAAAATAAAGGGAAAAGAAATCTTCCAATGAAATGCTTGAAACTGTGTTACTTGTCAGTTCACATAAAATGAATAGTGGGTAAGCTTCTGTGAGTCTTGTGTTACATGTTTTCCTCTGCCAGAGGGGGGAGCCACAAGCTAAAAAATGAATTATAGGCTGGCACAACAAGCTTTCACACACACACCATCCCTGAGGGGAAGGGGAAAAAATATTATATACTTTTAATAGCTTTTTAAACCTTTTTAAATGCATTTCTAAAGCTTTTTGAGTCATGTTTGAGCTTGGAGCCTATGTGTCAAATAAAGGAAACAAGCAAATATATACAGGAAATATGCAAATAAACATTCAAACACAACTTTTACAAAACATTTTTTATTATCATTTCAGGAATACAGTTGACTGCTGTGCACAGCACATACGTACAAAAATAAAAGGAAAACCATTTGTAATATAGTATTCTTACTTACTCGTCATATTTTTCAGAAACAAAATGATTGGAGAAGTCTGTTGTTTCAAACTAATTTACAATCATTTCAATAAATCGGAACTAAGGCAGAAGGTGAGGTATATGTTAAAAAAGAGGAGGGGGACTCGGAGGAAGCACTCTCCCCTCAGTGCAGGAATAGAAAACTGAGAGAGAAACACAAAGGCTGCCGGCACACAGGGACACACACACACAAACCTGATCCTAAGTCATTCCTCTAACCCCAGGGATGCCCAAATGTTTCGGCATCGAGGGCCAAGGGCCAAAACCTAACATAGGTTGTGGGCCGTGAGCCAAAGAATGCGACTGGACATTGAGAATTTTACAAATGTCACAAGTAAATAACAGGTGTCTTGGGTATTGTCAATGTGTTTGTAGCTTGTGATAATCAAGTTACTTAAAAAAAAAAAAAAAAAATCACTCCTGAAATATAAATAAGTTGCATTAAAATAGTCCGAATAGAATATCTCATTAC
Organism: Parasudis fraserbrunneri; assembly: GCA_900302295.1. Classification (NCBI taxonomy): domain Eukaryota; kingdom Metazoa; phylum Chordata; class Actinopteri; order Aulopiformes; family Chlorophthalmidae; genus Parasudis; species Parasudis fraserbrunneri. The sequence goes on along the minus strand of OMKL01153496.1, from coordinate 2,614 downwards.
TCTTTGGAACCCTTTGGAGGGCCAAAAATAATGTTGTGGAGGGCCCATGGGCCCTGCTTTGGGCGTCCCTGCTCTTACCTCATACTCCCTGTGAACCAATATAGTTGAAAACAAGTGAATGGGTATGAGCACAATGGCAAACTCCAGACAGTGGATCGGTAATGACATAATGGTAATACATAACCTAGTCCTCCCAGAACTTAATAGGCATACAGAAAGTTAAGGAACCAGGGGTTGATACAGAAAGAGATGATGGGTACAATCTACCACCTCTCACCTACCAACCAGCCTACTGTACAACCTTTCATACCACAGGTGAGGACAATGAAAAGAGCAGCATGTGCACCATAAAGGGGAATAGCATTCAGTTTAAGAATTAATATGTGGTGTTCCTGGCTGTTCCAAATGTATATGTCTTAATGACACCACAGGTTGGAGTCTTAGTTCTCTGGTGTCTGGCTTGACGTGAGAGTTGTTTATGTTCACAAATACTAAATGGACTGACCCGAGACCATCTTAGACTGATCGGTGTTCCCCTTTGAACAGACTTGAACCTCTGGTTTTTAATATCAAAACACCAGTGACTGACCAATTCATGAGTTTTTACATTTGGTACAAAGACCAAACTTTTTTCACTGGTGTCAACTTCATCAGGTGTCCCTTTACTATTTGAAATGCGAGTGGAACTTCAT
>OMKL01153494.1:5533-16838 GCA_900302295.1 Parasudis fraserbrunneri | reverse complement strand
ATGTCTTTCCCCTCCACTCCTGCATGCTTGATCAACAATGAAGCAACGTGTACCTGACAACAAAAGGTTTGATTTCCAGTTAATTTCCATGATGCTTTTTGCAACTACTATATATATATATATATATATATATATGCAGTATTGGCAGACATTGGTCCAATGCTCACCGATTGTTCAGCTTCCTCGATGTTGGCCTTTGAGTTCTCATTGCCCCTCTCTGTGGAGACCACGAGGCTGATCTCCTTTCCTTCCACATGAGCGAAGAGGATGGGTGTTGGATGAGAAGACCGACTGAGGAAAGCACTGGTTCTCTGCTTTGTTCCCGTCTTCAGCTTGCCATCATAGAACTCAGCGGAGGGAAACTCACATATGCCCTCTTGCTGAAAACAACACGAGCAACGGATAAGATGAACCTCAGCAGTTTGTTATTTTGGCGTCAGAGCGCAACAGCGGATTGTTTTCACTTGCGTAACCAAAATGGCCGCAACGGGGCATTGCGACATCGCATGGAAACAAGGTATAATTTCTGCGTAAGATGTACATAGATTCGTGAGAGCATCCAGATGTCATTTTGTGTGACGTTCACGTGCCATCTTACCATTCTGTACTGTGTGTCAAGCATCAAGGCTTTTTCCATGTACCGCTCAAACAGGGAGGTCTTCATTCCCAGCCTTGCCACCAGGTCACATTGGACAATGGGCTGCAGCTGCTTGTGATCACCCAATAGAACTATCTGGAAGAAGATAATTGTCATGACCTCATTGAAGCATTGGACATTTATTTGTGACTATAAACGTTTTATTTTTGTGTAATTACAAACTCTTTTGTAGTTACACAGTGATAAAGCAATAATAAAATGTAAGTTGTGTAAAACTATTTGCAAGCACACATTATTACAGCAAATTAATTGTGCACCTATTTACATAGTAGCATTATAATCTGATGTAAAAAGATCAAACAAGGACATTACTGCAAATGACCTGCTCTGGTTTATGAGTGACAAGAGGGATGAAGGCTTCAGGCTCCGTTGCCATGGCGCACTCGTCGATGATGATTTGCTTTAGGTCTAAGATTTGTACAAAGTTTGGACTGGATGCTGCCGTGCAAGTGCAAAGGACGACATCACACCGCATCAACTCATGATGCCGAGCTTTGCTGAGAAGGATTTTGTATCTACAAATGAAGATAAATCATATACATTAAAAGCGAATAAAATGCTAAGACTAAGCATAAGGCTAAGATTGATCACGTAATGACATGAGTGGATGCCAAAAACCTAAACCTAAGGCGGACATTCATTTGCTTAGGAATACCTTTCAATCTCCATGTCAGTGAGTTCATCTTTCCTTTGAATTCTTGCATCAAAATCTCGTATTTCATTGGCAAACGGGTTTTGTGGCCCCCGAATGAGATGATGCAATGTGATGGATCTGACAACAAATATACAGTCAGTAACCATTATGAACCAGTATTGTGTCCAGATTCATACTCATGATAGCACTACTTGACCTTACTGTGAAAGGCTAATCCTACCTCAGGTCGCTGTTTGGTTTCTCCTCCCTGACAGATCGACGAGACAGCTTCAGGTTGCTTCCTGGGTAGGGAAACTCCAACATCTCCACCTGTTCACTGTAAACTCGAAGTGGCTTCAGCTCATCCTTCAGTTTCAGAAGTTGACCTTTGATGAATATATGGAGGTGAGTTAGCCAACATCATGATCTCAATGCAGATCTCAAGACACTGAACTGAAGCGGCTAGAACTATGAGTTAGGGAAACGTGACATTAATTTTCATAATTGTACATGACACCATAAAGGTTGAAGTCACTTACAAGCAACAACATCCACTGATTTATTTGATGGCCCACAGTACAGAATGCACCTCCTTTTTGCAGGGCTATCGTCAGAGTCTGGCATGATGTGTGTGACGTTTTGGTTTTGCTTGAGGAACCAATACACCAGGTGGACTCCAACCACTGTTTTGCCAGTTCCTGAAAATCAATCAATCAACCATTTACTATATGACGATGATATATGTTATCATTGTGATATTTGAATGATGCTTTTAAAGATTGCTTTATATGTTTTATGAAACTACGGTAGTGGTATTGGCAATATATGATAATATCTCAAAATGTTCCTATCCAAGCCTCGCCTTAAATTGCTGAATAAAGAAGAAAATAATATATCATAGTGTGCAGGGTCCACTTCTACTATCAAAAAACAACAAAGTCACATCAATTTCACATTAGATGTACCTGGGGGCCCCTGAATGAGAGTAAAAGGGTTTGTGAGGGCCTCTCTTATAGCTTTGCCCTGGCTGTTGTTCAGATCTGGGAAAGAATCTGTCATCTCAAATCTGGTCGGCGTCCATCTTGTGGCTACGGGTGCTTCATGGAAAAGAAAAAAGCTGATGTCATCCTCAATCCATCCTCACAACCATGTCATTAATATAATGGCCATTGGTATACTGCACACAGGCAAATTCTAAATACTAAATGTTCATTATGAAAACTTCCAAACAATCGGCTCAAATGTTTGAGGTTCACAACTTCACAGGATTGAGGTATGGATATTGTCTATGTTCCACTTACCTGAGCTTGTCCTCCTGCCAAGGGCAATGTCCTTCACAAGTTGATTAGCTTTAGTGAGGTTGCTGATGGCATCCTCTTTGCGTCTACAAATAAATTAAACATTCAATGCTTTAAAAATGATATTATTAGCCTATTATTATTATTATTATTATTATTAGTAGTAGTATCTACATTTGATCTAATTGTATGCTATTGTTTGAAAATCAAGTGAACACTTACACGTCAGGTAACAGTTTGGGGATCAATTCCAAGGTGAATTTCGTATCCCTCAAGAACGCCCTACTCGGAATCGCCATGGACATGTGATTTATGCGGAAGTCAATGTCAATGTCCACATCTTTCTCATCATCATTTGCTTTGGTTGTAATGCCATGGGCAACCCAAGTACGAAATGGAATGTCCATGAAGTCGGTGTCAAGTATGTCTCTGCTGGCTGATGAATCCGTTTGGAAACCATGATCTTCATCCCTCATGCGAATGCACAAGAAGCAATGTTTGAGGCCGTACTCAATGGCCCACAATTTCTTCTTCTCGCATGGTAGCTGAAAGGCTCCGTAGAGATGTCCTCCTTTCTTCTGCCATGTCAGGCACGCGTCTTCTAGCACGATGCTGTCATTTTCTGCCACGGCATTGGAGGCTGACTCCATCTTGCACAGTGGCTTCCATATTTTCTGATACTCCATGTATGTGGGGTATGTAGCCATTGACGAATGGAGTGCATATTTAGAGAAACAATCGATGGGGTTCTTCGAGTGCTCTAAACAGATCTCAAACTTGTCGCGGACAACCAGCATCTGGACTTCAGGGACTAATAATCCCCTCTTGGTGCCTGTGCCTAGTTGTACCTGCACTATATCACCAGCTTTCATCTTCACCGTCAACTCGACGTAATGCTCTGGATTCGGATTGGTCTTGGATGTCTGTGCTGTACCTCTAGTATGTGGACACTGCTGTTTGTCCCTGGAACTCGAGAGCTCGATCGTCTCGAGATTGTGACGCATGTCGTCCCACTTTTCCTCTCTGATTGCTGACAGTGTCTCCTGCCACTTGTCAGCTGAGACTGTTGTCACCAGCGGATTAGGTCCCTCTTGTTGCAGATCGGCACGGATCTGTTCATTTGTGAAGGAGTACACTCTCCTGTGCCATCTGAAAATGACAGAGTTGTCATGTTTATCACACTCTGGTTGGTCAGCTAACTGCATATCCCTGTACATTACTGGCATCTCGTCCGAAATTGACTCCCGGTTCAATGGAAAAGACACCATCAAACCGCTACCAGTTGGAGAGGCATCAACGAGAAAGGCCACCTTCCTTGCGCTTAGATTTTTCAGCTTTGAGGCAAGATACAGACTTTGAGCTTTCTTTTCGTACTTTGATTGTTGAACCGATTTTTGTGAGAAGCTCAGACAGCACAGTTCTATTTCACGTGGAGTGTACTCAACTGCCCTCTCTTTAAGAGCCGTGTGCAGTGCCCTCTGCACAATGACATCTACATATCGTCGAATGGGTGAGGTGGCCCAAGTGTAGCTGTCAAGCTGGAGGTCATAGTGACCAATCCTGGAGAGGTGGGAGGAGTTGGAGCGTAGAGTATGTGCTCTAAGAGTGGACTTCCTCAGCTCAATTACCAGAGGCTGTAACTGAGGGTAAATATCAACTGTTGTCAGCAGATCCACAATTCGGTGAATATCCTGGCTTGCAAGTGCTGACTTAAGACTCTTCATGATGGATGTTAAGATGGAAAAGGACTCTGGAGATGTAACCGCTTGATCCTGATGAGGTTGCCTGGAATCGATAGCATCTTCCCCTCGCTTTTCGCCAACACTGTCAATGTGATCAGTCACGCATGTAAAATGAATGGAGAACGGAATCAAAGAAGTGAATTTCTCCTTGAATCTGCGAAGCCTCTCTGTGTCTGGCCTGTCTTGACATCTGACTGGGGTGCAGTTCACAGTGTCCACGTTGGAAAGAAGCAGGTCGGCGACCGCATGATTGTACATTATCATCAGCTCTTCCACCATCTTGTGTGCTCGTCTTCTGCCGATGATCACATCCTCATCGGGTATCTTGTAGCACCAGTCTTCTTGTTTCCTGGCCTTCCTGTGAACCTCAGAGAAGAGGCAGGCAATGGCGACACAGCCCTCCAGAGTATCAAATCTTCCATTCCTGGGGTTTTGGATGATGTTCTCAGCTTCATCATATGACAGCTGTCTGTCTGAGCGAATCACAGAGAGATAAAAATGACTTTGCTTGATGCAGTCAGTTTCCTTCTCAATTTCTACCATCAGTGATATGGCATTTCGCTCATGTCCAGGTAATAGACTGAAATGATGGGAGCTTAAACTTTCTGGGAACATGTAAACAGGCACTTCTCCAGCAGGGGGGTAATATGTTGTTCCATTGTGCTGAGCATATTCATCGATTTTGCTGTCCTTGTTCAAGAGGCTTGCAACATCAGCAATATGAACTCCAATCTCATAGTGGTTTCCCAAGTCTCTCACACTAATTGCATCGTCAATGTCCTTAGAATGTGCGGGGTCAATTGAGAAGGTTGTTATTTCTCTGTAGTCTTTTCGATTGCGTACGTCTGCATGCTTAGCTTCAATCATTTTGCAGTCATTTTCAAGAGACACAGGAGGAGCTCTCTGGAGCTGATACTCAATATCCAGTATTTCAAGCCCAGCTTTTAAGGATGTCACTTTGGGAAGCACTTTCACAACTACTCCTAAGGGATATCGGAATCCCTCACGCCACTTCAAGACTTTGACTATGAAGAGATAGTTTCTTTTTGATTCCTCATTTATCTTCACAAATCTTTCAACTTGCAAATCTTCCAGTTTGCGCACAGCAATGTGGTTTGGTTTGTCTTTCCAAAATGGTGTGTAGATTTTGGAAACACAGTTATTGATTGGTGTCAATACCTGGCCATCATAGCTATCAATGGTGCAGACAAACACTTTCGAGGCACAGTGTTCTTCACTGAGGACTTTTACAACTCTCCCATTAACAGAATTACAGCCCGTGTTCAGGATCTCCACATCAACCAGATCTCCAGGGAAGGAACGTCCTATGTTCATTCGACCTTTGATGTCAATGCGGAGGGAAGGCTCATCGAGAGGTATGGCATAGCCTGAATCAAATCGTTCCATAATCAAGGTGCAGCATCTGTCATTATTTGAATGTCTCTGGGCGGAGTTATTTTGACTGGACTCACTCACTTCACGTTGGTCAAGTTCATGGACACTCTGTTCCCTGTGGATGATGTCCAGTAGGCCATCAGATGTTACATCCACTCGGACATCATTATTTTCGTCGAGGAGCTCTCTCATGATAGGATCATCAATTGCGGGTACCTCAGATGTGGATGATTCACTGTCACTGTTGTCCTCCGCATGACACTGGATGAATCTTGAAATCTCTCTCGATTCTAGTGCCAAGAAATCTTCATTAAGAGTGTTTGGATTTGCACTCTGTTCACGGATGCAGTGGTCTATATAGCTCTTCCAAATTCTTGAGCACTTGCCAAAGTTGCAGAGGGCAGCAGCATCTCCAACGACAACCACCTCGGACTGAGCCCTGGTCATGGCTGTGTTTAACACGCAAGGATCATTGAAGAACTCGGAACAGTGTGAATCAGAGGGCAGAAGGTTGTCACGTGTTTGAACAGCTGTTATAATGATTGCTCTGAACTGTTTGCCTGTGGATGAACCAAAACAACAATGTTAAAGACAGAACTCCTTAAAAGTAATAAAATATACAAAATGTTCTTTTAGGTTTTCACAAATACCTTGAACATTTCCTATATTCTCTACAGTAACTTCCTTAAGGTTTCTCTTCCGTAGTTCTTGTCTTACCAGCAACACCTATGTGATAGTGTATAGAGAGCAAAAACAAACAAAAATCCAACATCAGAACAGAAAGAATGATCGTCTGCTACTTTACTGACCTGTTCTTAAACATTGCAATTCTTAAAAAAAAATTTTATTAAAAAAAAGCTTATTGTTGCAATTTGAAGAATGCACATTTTACCTGGTATCCCTCAGACAGAACACATATTGAGCTTGGGTCTGGATCTCCCCATGTGGATGGCCAGTCACTGAGAAGATTCTGCACTACTTCAACCACCGCTGTAACTTCTTCTATGTTATACCATGACATAGAGCAGGCATATAGGCGGCATTCTCCCCTAACATGATGGAACTTCAGGGGGTGGTCTTTTGGATGAGCTGGAACTTTTCCAGCAGCCTTGATGACATCAGTCTTGCCAACATAAAAGTGCGTGGAAACAAAGTCCACTATTTCTTTTGTTGAGCGGTAGTTCTCACTGAAAATTATTCTGTTTTTCAGGGCTGCATCACTCTTTTGGCCTTGATAGCAATGGAACAGTCGATTCAGAAGAGTGTGGTTGGAACGCTGGTCGTCCTCCATGGAGAAGAGCTTGGGTCCCATCTGCATGTGGTCTCCTGCGAGAACGACTCTGGTGTTTGGCCCGGCTAGACCAAGGGGCATCAGGGCTTCACATTCCAGCATCTGGGAGGCTTCATCAATTAGAATGTGGGTGAAGTAGCCATCAGGGAGCTTCAGATGATGCAAGTGTCTTGCCATCGCAGTGGTTGTTATGACTATCCTGTGGCCATCCAATGTGTCTTTATCAGGCAAGGAGAAGGTTTTATTGTCTTGAGAGAGATGACAATACTGCAAAGTGATTTCATCTGTAGATCTTATTGATGCTTCCTCTGCCTTGATTCGTAGAGGTTTGGCTTCACGATGTCCGGATAGGAAATGCTCATGAAAATACTTTGTTAGGTACAGATCTGCAGAGCTAAAAGACAAAAACCATATTCTTTATTATATTATTGTTAGCTACAATTATTAATTTAATTGGTTATTTAGTGAAATGGTTAATTTGAGTTACCTAACGTACCAGATTATGTCTTACAGGTAATGTAGGGTCAAGTTTATAGCAAACATGAACATTTCTACAATATATGTTGATTGGACCAATTTAAGCCACTCTGAATTACCTGTTTGTACAAGTGCAGATCAGCACTCTGCTCTGTGGCTGTAATGTCAGTTCTTTGGCTGCAGTTGCAAGTGTAAGAGTCTTCCCAGTTCCAAATGGTCCGTATATGAGGAACGGCGCTTTGTTCAAACCTCCCTTATCTTCAACAATTGCATCCATTGCTGCTTGCTGTTTGGAGTTGAGTTCGATAGTTGAGTTCGATAGAGTCTGACACTGTTTCTCTCTCACAGTGGAATTGGAGAACTTGAGGTCAGGTATCACTCTCTCTGTGTCTGGAAGGAGGTCCACCGCTTTGTGCATCTCGCAGAACCAAAGGCGGTCCAATCTAAACTGAACCTCTATGTTGCATGTTTCGTTTGGCTTCAGCTTAAGGGCAGAACAGCATGTTTCAGGAAGCTGCAGATGAATCCGTTTTTCACTAGCGGCGTACTGCAGGATGCTCGCTTCGTAAACCACGCTATGAGCTGAAGAAGAGATTGGTGCCACAAGAGCTGAATGGACCCGTCGTTTCAGTAACCATCCTTCTGAAGTGTCTGGGCAAAGAGTTTTGGGGAATTCAATGGCACAGAAGAGCTCCCCAGGAGGAGCACATTTCATCCCGAAGTCAGGGCCTTGCAGGATGCCTGACGGGGTAAAGGCTCCTCGAACATTAAAGCTAAAAGTAAAAAGAAACATCCATAAGTTTTCAATCATCTATGAATTTAAAGTTACAGACAATTTGTAAAAAGAAAGTTAGATGATTCTGTTACCTTGAGATGATTTGGTCCTCTGCCTGTTCCTCATTGTACAGAAAGCTGTGCATTCTCTCCCTGTAGTTCTGGTGACTCAACGGTGTTCGATTGTCATCAGTGGGCTTATACTGAAAACGCATCTGTGGAGGCTTGTACTCTTTTAACAGCTCTTCCTGTTCTTCTGTTCTGTCTAAATATGGGACGATAACTCTGTTCCCCCGATGCCAGCGTTCAAGACTTTGAGAGGAGGGGCCATGGTTCAGAGATGGTTCTTCAATGCTAACTAACGATGGCGGTCCTACCCTAACCTTGAGCTTCTGGAGCAGCACTGGTCTCATATCAAAATCCAGCACCAACCACTGCTCGTACAGGCCTGGGTTGACGGACTTGAAAGACACAGTGATGTCATAGGTCATGTCTGTGGTTTGGAACGGTCCACCTGAATAGGTGCAGGGCTCAGAGCTGGTTTCATTGAGGGAGAATGAAGCTCCTGGTTCTTGTTTCAGCAAGGCAACTTCCACAAGGGGTCTCTGAAAGAAGAAAAATAAAACCAGAAAAATATTAAAGCAATGTTTTTGTGCATAGAACCCTTGCTGTCAAAGGAGGGGTTGCTGCAGAATAATAAAGCAGAATAGAGCAGAATAATAAAATAAAATATCTAAAAATTGCATCGTGCACCTTTACAATCTACATATCAACAGGTTAACATATGGCTGCTTATAATCATAAGTTACTTGCAAAAAATAGTGAAAAATACTGGGTATGGTATGCAGCCTAAATCAAAAGCAATTCAAATCAAATTTGACATGCTATCAACCAAATAGTGATGTTAAAATCATGCACGTCACAGCTTCAAAACGTACCTTTGCCTTTATTTTGAACTGCCATTTCAGTGGCACATTTGCCATTTGATCCAAGACAACTAATTCCTTCTCACAGCTGATAGTAACACCAGGTACCACATCTGACATCTACAGCACGAGACAACATGGAGAAAAAAAACCTTTTTTTACACTTAGCCGAATGCTCTACAGTATTTTGTGTCAGAGAAGACTGTAGATATATTTTTGTTAGTCTGTGAGTGGTTCATACAATTCCAGCGTTGTCATTATTTTCTCTGTACTCTCTCAGCAAGCTGTCCTGGTACGACAGGAGACCCTGCTGATCAGCAGCAGCCATGTTGCTTCGCGACGCTCTGTCTCGCCGGCGCCATTCGCGTAGCTCATCTTCCGAGTGAGCGTATATGCAGCCATTCCCAAGCGGACACGAAGGAGCCCTAGAGAGGAGCAAGAGTTTTGTCAAACTTGGAGGTTATTTGCTGTAGTTGTTACCTGTGGATATTCGACATTATTTACTAAGATTTTCAATCCTTTGAAATGAGGACTTTGTAGATTCAGCCACACGTGATTACGTGGAAAAAGCACGTCATGTATTTGGTTTCACCTATTGACCATATTCTCACGGTGGCCATTTTGCTCGAATGTCACGCTCAGGGTGGAAACAGGGTGGACAGGAACCCCATCCTGAGCAAAATGGCTGCACTGTTAATATGGTCAGTTGCCAGGCAGATGGAATGAGGATCGTGTTGACATCACTCGGCCACTAAATGACGTGCTTATTTCACGTGATTGGACATGGTTGAGTCTACATGGTCCTCATTTCAAATGATGAAGACCTGATCAAATAGCTATTGGATAGCTAAAAAGCCACGTGCAGATGCAACCAAGCATATTTAAAGAACAGATTACCTTTCGCACAGTTTGTACGCTTGATTCGTCGGAGGTGGGCATCGAAATGTCCATTCCGTTGTCTTACTGTTCCTCTCTTTGACTGTTTCGCTGTGCTCTAATGTGTTCAAGTGGTTCATTAAGCATCCCTTTGATGGAAACGTTTGTGCGCAGGCTGGGCAGGCTGGGCAGTAATAATACGGTTGTATCTGAGATAGAGAAGTTCCTGCTCTTTGCCGTTGCTTCTGGGTGGGGAGGAGTAGCATTGCGCGATCAAATCCTTCCTGGTACTCAGCTGTCCAAATAACCATTTCTAGATCACCGCTTGGAAACCAACAATTTTCATATGGACATTCTTTCCCACGTTTACAGAGAACCCATGACTTGACATCCTTTTGGGGCATTGGCCTGACCACCTCATACTCTATACTTTGCTTGTTGTATTGGCAAAGAACTAGAACTGGTTCCCAGCCATGCATGGGTTTCAATTTGCAAACTCTGTTGGCCTTCATGGAACACTTGCTGGGTGTGCTTCGAAAGCAAATTCCACAGCACTCCACGAACTGGCCGGGGAACTGCTGGTGGATCCTCTCCTTTCGGTCAGACGCCTGCAGCAACTGCTCGAAGACGGTGTTGTCTTCACCGGGCTGCCGGGCTGCAGCCATGGTGTGGTCTGACGGTGTGGTTCACTAGAAAGATAAGAATTTGAGAGAATTCACGCAGTGATTTGTGTAAATTGTCTATTCATCAATAGTAGTTACAGATTAAAAGCATGGAGGATGAGTCGAAGAATTTCCCCTGCGCACACTGTTTTAAGGGGTCATATCGAAACTTTTCACTCATTTGTTTTCGAATGTACCATGTATCTGGGTAAGAATAAAGTGCTCTGTGTTGTTTTTAACCAAATACAGTTTAGTGAAAGGGAAATTCCACTAAACTCATTTGTCAGATTGAGGCATAACTGATTCATTCTCTCTATGTGGCCGGCCAAAGCAATCTCTGCTCAGAAGCATCAGCAGTGGAAGGTGCTAATTTGGTAGAGCTGTATGTCATAATGACACATAGCTCTATCCTCACTCAGTTTTGAAGAACTAAATGGAATGGTAAATGGACTGCATTTATATAGCGCTTTTATCCAAAGCGCTTTACTATTTATGCCTGACATTCACCCATTCACTCACACGTTCACACATCGACGGCGGAGGCAACCATGCAAGGTGCCAACCTGCTCGCC